>PVJH01025174.1:21924-31971 GCA_004026705.1 Nesogale talazaci
GGGGGGGGGCGGTCAGCAAACTTCAGCTTTCAAGCCGCATGAAGCTCTTCGGATACGTCCATGTGGCTCTGAAGTAAAACTGAAAAACTTTAAAAGAGGTATTTAGATAATGAGGATTTTATTTGTTTGTCAGATATATTTATAGCTTTTAAAATAATTTTTAAGTTGTTGTGAGAGCCAGGGTTGGTTCTTCTGTCTCAAAACTTGGCCCACCCTTGGCTCAGAGGAATAAATCTCTACAGACGAAAGTTCATGCCCCATGACAGATGAATAGAGGAGAAACTATGGGAAAACAAGGTCAATCTGGTGTCCATAAGTCATACCAAAAAAGGTAATGTCTTTAAGTAAAATTAGACTGGGCACCAATAGGGTCACTTTAACAGTGTACCCAGATTTCTCAGTTCTTGGCCTCATTATTTTATGCCTCTAGAGTCTCTTCAATGTCTTACATATGTTCTTTACTGAGTCCACCAACTCCTTTGAGCACACCAAACCAAATCACTGTCACAAAGTCAATGCTAACTCCCACTGACCCTCAAAGACAGAGTAAATCTGGCCCCTGTGAATGTCCAAGACTGTAACTCTTTACAAGAGTAGAGAACTCCATCTTTCTTTCATCGAATGGGTGATGTTTTCAAACTGCCAATCTTACAGCTGGCAACCCGACTTATAAGAACTGTACCACCAGGGCTCCTCTTTCATGAGCACAAAGGACCTACCCTTTCCTTGTTCTCTTGTTCCCAAACTCCTCCTTTGTCATAGTCTCACAACCCCCTTTGAGAACTACTGGTGTCCACTATGAGGGGAGCTGAAGACCATGGGCAGAGTATTCCAAAGTTCTCACAGTCATCAATTCTTTGAGGTCTGCTTTGGCAGAACACCTCCCCCCCCCCCATCCCTCAATGCCACACAAGCCTTTCACAAAGCATCCCCTTAAGCTTCTGTCTAACTTTTTCCTACGTGAGCCTCGAAAAATATTATAGGACCATGGAAAATTAACTACATGTTATCTTCCTTTTCTAACTAGGAACTGGAAAAAAATTTCTTCCTCCACACAAATACAAATTCCTAATAAACTGATATAGCCATAATGAAGTGGCAAGGTATTTGAGGTCCTAAGAAGCCCTGGTGACACTATAGGGAAGGCATTCTGCCAACTGTAACATTGGCAGTTCAAACATACCAGACATTTCTAGGAAGGAAGGAAGATGATGATGTCTACTCCTGGAACTCCTTTACAGTCTCTGTGTATCATAATCATCTAGATGGCAGTGGATTCGTCTCAGAAATAATAGTGACAGGACTGCCAGTTCCTGGGGGCATGGAAAGGGAGGAGGCAGGGAAGGCATTTGATCCAGCAAGTTTTCTCTGAGGGGAATGACTGAGAGGTGAATAAAGACTAAACATGATAGTGGGACAGGAGAAAAAAAAAAGGAAAAAGAAGAAAGAAACTAGATAAATAGACAGACAAGGGGGTACCCCCCAAAAAAAACACGGACATTTTTCAAAGCTATATATTTAAATTTTTTCCAAAACAACCTCGTCACCTTCAAAATACTCTACATTACATTTAATACATTTATAAAGTCTGTGATTTCACGCTTGGAAACATTTTTTTTAACTCATCTGTATGGATGGCTGACAGAACCTCCCTCTTTTTTTCTTTACCTCTTCTACATGGTCACATCATTGTCCTTTCAAGTACCTCTGCATTCAAGGGAACAAAAAGAAGTCATGTGGAGGGAGGTCAAGTGAGTAAGGTGCATGGGGAAAGAAAAGCAGGTACACTGAGATGGTTATGTGATGCCACATTGTCATGGTGGCAAAACTGTTCCCCCATCGGCCACAAATCGGGCCTTTTTTGTCACATGCTGTTACACAATCTTTTCAAAACTTCTAAATAGAAAGCTTGATTAACAGTCTGACCTGGTGGAATGAAGTCCAAATGCACCATTAGCAGACGTTTTCATCCATTTGGGAAGTCGATGAACATCCAGATGAGGTTTGTTATCAATTGATATTTCACCTTTTTAAAAAAATGAGAAAACCACTTGCACCCTTGAGTTTTTCCCATAGTGCTATCCTTGTAAGCTGTGTTCGACACAACAGTTTCTGTTGCATTTTTCTAGAACAGGAAACAAAATTCTACAGCTGCATGCTATTCTCTTAAACTGGTCATCACAAAAAGCAAGTTTAGAGCAAAATTGCTTTTATGAAAAAAACTCACTGTAACCAGAGAGAACCTTCCCAGGCGACGCCTCTGGAAGCACTAATGCAGAGCTAGTTGCTCAAGGCTTGTCTAGTGGGAAGAAATGTATACTACAAAAGCTGTGCTCCACCCAGTGCAATTCCAGTTTTTTGGGGGGTGGGGGTTCTGCCTTGTATGTCTATATATGTAAAAATATAAAGATAGGTATATTTGTTTATATGTGTGTGTGTATATACATATATATGCAAATGCAACAAGGAAGTAGATGGACTTTGGGCCTCTACATAAATCTTACCAAAGTATAGGAACGGTTTGTTCTAATAATGTGGAACTGTATGATAGTCATCTTCTGAAGAAAGCTGATGGTGCCCGGTATCAAAAGATATAGTGTCTGGGAGTCTTAAAGGCTTGTAGTTAAGCAAGCAGCCATCTAGCAGGGAAGCAACAAAGCCTACATGGAAGAAGCACACCAGACTGTGTAACGATGTGGTAACAATGGGAAGAGGTATCAGAAGTTCAAAAACACACAACCAAGATACTGTGTAGAGGCATGGATGTGGTGGAGACCCAACGCCCACTGTAAGATAATTGGACAGTCCATCTCAGAAGGCCACATGAAAGGGATAATAAATCCAGGATGTAGTATAGCACTGATGAAACACATCACTATCCTCTAGTTCTTTCCTATGCCCTCCCCTTACTATTATGGTTTTTATTTGCTTCACTACATTAATCCTGTTAGACTTGCATATGCTCATTTATATAATCAAGATGGTTCAATACATGAAAGCCAAGATAGATAACCATTCAGAAACAGTAACAGGAGCAGTGGTACCCTAAAGACACAGGAAGGGGGCGGGGAGAGGAACTGATGGCACGGATGACTGTATAGTGCCACAGAATAGGAGCAAACAACAAAATTTTACGTGAATGGATATAATAATAAAGGTCCCTGGGGGTAGGTGGGAAAGGGAAGCTGATATGGAGGAGTTCAAGAAGAAAGCAAATGTTTTGAAACTGATTATGTTAGCAATTGAATAATACTGCTTGACATGCTTGAACTCTGGGAAGTTATGATCTCTGAAAGGCCTCTGAACAAAATTATTTTTTTAAAAGCGACCATCACTGAGAATCCTAACTTATATGCAGTTATTTAAGATGCAGTCTATGACCCTATCTCTCTTCTTTGTCTTCTTTCCAAACTTTCATAGACATATTTAAAATGCAAGTCACTTAATTTCCTTCTTATCCAGTACTCTATTTTTATCAATAAAACAATATGCTATTATATTTGCTTGAAAACAGTATGAAGAGCATAAAGGCAATGTAGAAGAAATAAAATTAATTAGGAATTGATAATTGTTAGAGCTCATAGCAATATTCCACCTACTTTTGAATATACTAAAATCTTCCCAACAAAAGGTAAAAGACAAATGGAAAAAACTCAGGTGGTCAAGAAGTTCAGACTCATGGCAATAACACAGTTTTTTGGATTTTGAATTTTATTTCATGTATCTACATATTCTCTGCTACCTTATTATCTAAGGTCAAGTAAGGTTTGGTGGCCTGGGACTTCCTGGTTCAGAAAACCAGGAAAGGTTGAGTCCATCCCAGTGGGCCTAGGAGGCTGTCTAGTCAGGGCTGTTCACACACCCAGCTTTAACAAGCCCATTTTCCAAAGTGGCTGCCCTGAGCCTACACATCGAAACAGAGTCATTGCTGCAGCTGCTTCTGAGTCAGCGAAATGCTGATGTCATCAGTGAGATCTGCAACACATCTCTGAAGGACAATGTCCTGGAGGTGGCCTGCCAAGTGCCTGTGCCAAAAGTAACGGACTGCTTGAGGGTATTGCAATGAGAAGTTCAAACAATGATGTCATTGTTTGAACCCTTGTGGGGCCCTTAAAGCAGCCACCCTCAAACAGAGGTGTACAAATAGAAGCCTTAATTTGAAGGACATTTCAGACTCCCCAGAGAATTCTAGGCAATTTAATTCTGTAATTTTCTATGATCCGGGTCTGGCCCCTTGTTTAATAAATCTGGTAAAGATGCTGCGGATCTTGGGACAAATGCAAGATTGGATAAAAATGATTTAACTCAGAGAAGTTCTCCCATCAAGATTTCATTTGGTTAAGAGACTCCATTTGGAAATCTCTTTCCCCAATTCCCTCTCCTTAACCCTTTCATCATCTTGTAAGAAGTTCAGCAATCCCTAGTATGTTAGACTGGGGTGACTAGGGAAACAAATCCAGTGACAATCACATGTGTTTAAGAAAGAGCTCTATATCAAAGAGCAACTGTATATTTAGGAAACATCCCTGCCCAGTCCAGATCAAGTTCACATATATAGTCAATGCTAGTCCATAAAATCCTCTTCAGACCCATACAGCACATGCAATGATGCCAAATGCAGGAAGATCACAAGCCAACGGGGGGAAAGTCATGTGGATCCAAGGCCAGTAGAAGCATCTCAGCACTGGTTCCTCCAGAGTGTGGTCCACCTCCAGGGAAAAAGAGAGAAAGTTCCCAGAATCCTCATGAGAAAACCACTCCTACCAGGAGGCATTTCAGGTTGTGATCTGATTGACAGGCTAAACTCCACCCCTTCCCTCTATTTATCAAGTTGACATGAAATTATGCAACTACCACATTGCACTTCTTGTCAACGTGACACTTTTACATAACTCTTTTGCAATATATAATTTTAAAAACAAAGAAAATACTAAAACCATATTTGTACCTAACAGAATAAAACTAAAATGCATACAACTCAAAATGTGTCAGCCTTATTTAAGCATAATATTCAACAAGTGAACAAAACAAAAATATTCTATACTTAACTATTGCAACTATGTGAACACCTATACCATAAATCTATAAATGTATCCCTCCCACCTATGAAAGTATGGAAGCATGTCTTTATCCTCCCCAATTCAGGTATCCAATTTCTGTACTGCCCACTTATATCAACCCAGTGCTCTGAGGAGACAAACAAGTTCTTTGACATGAAGACTCTTCATTCTTGTGGAACCTTGGAAGTCCACATCCAGAAGCAAAGTCAAATCAGGACAGGCTGTCTGTAAAGCCAGCAGCAATGTGCACTGGTTCACAAGCTCTGTGGCAGTCATGTACTCATGTGTCAATTTCATGATTGGGATGTAGGGGTGGAGTCTAGCCTGTCAATATGGAGATAGCCAATGAGGTCTCTGTGTGGGCATCGCTTTTTCCTGAGAATTCTGGGAAGTCTCGTGGTATTTCCCAATTGGAGAAGAGAGACTTGACTCACTCTCTTGGAGATGAACTACTGACAAGATGAAATGGCAGCACGCTGATCGATCCTGATTCCTGGAGAATGGAGGAGCCGGAGAAGAAGCCACATGGGCTTGTCCTGATGGAACCAGACCTCTGGGGCCGGAGAAACAACAGAGAGACCCCTGCAAGTGCCTGGATGCTTCTACCCCAGCTGGATACACAAGACTCTGCACCCACTGGCCTGTGATTGTCCTGGTGTCATTGCACGTGCTTCATAAGTTGAAAGGAGACTTTATAGACTGGTATCAGACATATGGGCTAATATCGGACTTATCACCTTGGACTGGACTGAGTGGGGGCGTTTTCTCAATGTTCCATTCCTCTTGCATATAAACCTTTCCATTATATCCATATGTGTGTTTATGAATTTGCTTCTCTAACCTATCCAGACTAACACAAACTCAAAAACCTTATCTCTATCTAGTCAGGGTCTGGTCAAATCCATGAAGGCTATCTCACTTAGCTCCACCAGGGTGCCCACTGTCTACACTGCCTTTCAACCTTGGGACCCATCACAAGTTCTCTCCAACCCTAACCTCTTAGAAGAAAGATCGGGCAATTTGCTTCAAAAAATTATTGAATGAGAGCTCTGTGAATCTCAACAGTTTAGTGCCATGCATTATGAAGATGGTGCAGGACAGGACAGTGTTTGCTGTTGTGGTGAAAGAGGTCACCAGGAATAGAATCTATCCTTAGTAGCTAAAAACAGCAACAATAATGAAACAACAGTTAAGTACTGAGCATGTTTCATGGTAGATGCTAAAATAATAATAATAATGATAATATCTATCATTTATCTACTTTTGGTGATGGTTGTGGCTAAGTTTATTTATTAGTCTCTGTACATCAATGGACCTAAAGCCTTTATTTTATTTTCAAGCTATTACTGATCATGTGCCTTTAAACCATCTACAGGAGGCTCATAGTTGGTGGGAAGGTCACTCTGGTCTGCCAGAACGTTTACTAAGTTCTATACTAGTAATCGCTGACAAAGTGTTTTTCTCATGTCATCCACCTATGCACATTCACTCCATCATGTTCCAGAAGATAAAAGTGGGGGACAACTGAATTTATGAATATCCTTATTGCAAATGAAATAGCCTAAGAAACCCATGGACTCGCTGGCTTAGGGGCTAAGTCAAGGAACTTCTCTGACTAAGAATATGTGACTCAAAGCTGAGCTTTTTGAGTCTGCTTGAGTGAAAAACTTGGAAGGAGACTGTGATGGTGGGGGGAAGGGACAGAGGCAGAGGCTCAGACAATGATCCTAGCGTCTCTCCCAGCACTCTTCCTGCCTTACCTGAAACTTTTGACAAAATGGTGGAAGATATAAAGAAGAAAAAAGAATTTTGCTAATGATCCTGTGCGACAGAGAAAGGTGCTAAAGATGATTTTCAGGATGAGGATGGGTGAATTTCTTACTCTGTGCCCAAAGAACAAATCGGATTCAACAACTCCAGAAAAAAATTACAGCACAAAAGGAAGTGGTGATATAGTGCACGATGATTTTGTGGAGACCATCATTCTAGTCTTTAGTGTCATCGCTGAGATTTTTTTTCCCTTAAGGCTGATGGACCTCTCTGTGAGAGTCATAAACGACTGGCTCTGATAACTTCTGTGGTAATTACATTATCTGTTGCCAATTTGAGACCTAAGAGTGAAGGGGTAGAGTTTAACCTGTCATTTAGGTCAGCGCTTAATGACCTCGTTTGGAGGCACTAAAGAGCTAAAGAGGTCCCTGGAAGCAGAGCACATGCTCACTTCCTGGGAGACATTCCTGCAGACAAGACATATGGAGCTACACTAGAACCTTGGAGCTAACGGGGCCACGTGGTGACTCCTGTCAGCACTAAGATGTTTACAGCACCACTGGATCCGCTGGACTTCCCACCCCCTGGCCTATGATCTCCTGCATTCAGCATCATTTCATGTGTTCTGTGAGTCTGAAGAGGACTTTATAGATTGGTATGGGTCATATGCGCTAATATCAGAGTGATGGACTTGATCTGAACCTGGCTGGAATGTTTGCTCAATATCCAATTGCTCATGTATATAAAGCTCTATCTCATACACATATAGGTGTCTCTATGAATTGTTTCTCTGATCAACTGAGACTAACACAACTTTATTCAATAGAAGACTTCATATCCTCTCATCTTAGTCGGCCATATCCTATTGTCACTATTACTGTTAAGACACCACCACATACCAGTGATTAAGTGATCTCTCTAGAAGCCAACTACTTCCCCCAACCTCCAAACTGACTGCTATTTCATGATTACACACCACCCTTTAATCCCAAGACTTTGCGTGTCTTGCTCCCATCAGTCTTCCAGAGTCCTTAGATGTCCTCTTTCCACGTCTGCTCTAGTCCCTCGGGGGAGAAATAGGAAAATCAAGAAACCAATGTCATGAGAATCTACTGTTCCTTAAAAAAATTTTTTTTTCACTTAAATTCTTAAAGATCTGGAAGGTGGGGAGGTCTAGACAACTGTTTCATTTTGTTTTGTTTTGGCATCACTGTAGACAGCTTTTAGGCTAAGAAATGAGGCAAGGCATAAAGTAAGTCTCTGATCATGAGAAGCCAGGATGAACTCACAGGGGGTCTATCCTTTTGGACATCTCCGAGAGAGTCACAAGGAGCCCTGGTCGTACAGTGGCTATGGTTGGGCTGCTAACCACACAGTCAGCAGTTCAAAATCTCCAGCCACTCCTCAGGAGAAAGAGGGAACTTTCTACTCCGGTAAAGAGCTGAAATTGCTCAGAAGTCCATAGGAACATTTCTGTTCTACCCTCTCCTACAGGGTCCTTAGGAGTAGGAATCATCTTGAAAAGAGCGAGCTTGAAGAATAGTCACAGAAGAGAAACACATACACTATCATATAGCTAAAAACCAATAGTGTAAGATCGGAAAAAAAATACTTATTTAAGGCAATTATACGAAGTGTAGAAACACACTTAGGAACTTCAAAGAGTTTGTGGGGAAAAACAGAGTGAAAAGATCATGAAAATTTTCCACAATATTTTTGAAACCCCCCTCATATATTCAAGTCTAACCAGAAGAAAGCTGTCAGGAAGCCTAATTCAGAACAGGGGGGAGGGAAGCATGCCACCAGATGACTCATTGCATTTCAAGGCTCCATCTCGCTTTGACTCACCTTAGTGATCACAGCAGCCAGTTGTGGTTTCTAGCTCATCACCAGCAAGGTTGAAGGCCTCCTTTTTAAGCCTTTAAAGTATCCATGTAACCTCTCTCCTCTTCCTTTCTCCTCTACCAGACCTCTCTCTTCTTTAGATTGATATTTCATTTTAGCACGTTTTCTTTTTCTTCCCTTCATTATGTTGACTAGTCACCACCATGGCAACGCTCTCCATCTAAAGCCTCCTCTTTGGAATAGATCCACAGGCTGGGACTCGTACCGATCATCCTGTGTGAGTCAAAGGGATGATGTGCTCAACTTCCCTTCATCGTCAGCTATGAGTACTTCTTCCATTCCTTTCTTTGAAGCTAGCATTAGTTCAAATGAGGCTTTCGTAGGACAAGGAAGCCCTTATCTGAGAGCAGGGAAGGGATTATTTGTCTTTAGAGATAATTTTTTCCCACTGAATAAAATGAGGGCTGCTCTAGGTCCTTGAAGAGTTCAAAATGCAAGATTGCAATATATGAAGATGATACATACACTTAACACATATATTTAACATGTATATTAAGCATATATGCTTACTATAGCAAAAACTGTTTTGATGATTTTTCTTATCAAATTTTTATCATAAACTGCCTGCTGGGTAATTTTGCCCCACAAAGGAGTAGGGTAATGAAAGTCATCCTCAAAGCTGGGACTTCTGGCTAGAGAAACTGGACAATGGAGGGGCAGAATATACTAGAGAAGAGGCAGATCTGCAGAAGGTAACCCAGAGGGGTTCTGGACATGTGAACTTCAACATGCCTCATGATTCTATAGGCTCCAGTGGGATCATACGGTAAGAGACCACATCTTTGTCTTCTGCCTCCTCCTGCTCAACAAGGCCTCAGACCTGCAAAATGCACCTCACCCGACCATGTCTGAGGCTATAGGGGAAAGGTGAAGAAACCCTGGTGGTGCTGTGGGTCAGACATGGAACTGCTCTGCAAGGTCATTGCACCAGCCAGTCTCAGGGAGGAAGATGGGACTTTCTGTTCCTAAAATGCTTTGCTGCTTCAAAAAACCCTACATAAGAAGTGTCTCTATGAGTCAGAAGAGACAGTGGCAGTGGGATGGGTTGGGTTGGGTTTAGATTTAGAGGAAATTCTAAGAGAAACTCTTAAACAAGTTGGATCTCATCAAGACAGCAAAACGTTTGCCAAGGTGTTAAAGTGGCTGGGCTGCCAAATATGGAACTGGAACTGTTTAATGTGGAACTGGAGGAGAATACCTCTATGCTTCTCCCTTCCCAATGGAGTGAGAGGTCATCCTCAATATCTTTCTCTGTGCTTCCTTCCCTGCATTTTTTGGACATGATCAATCAGAGTGATGCTCTTCATCTGGG
>PVJH01025175.1:0-31913 GCA_004026705.1 Nesogale talazaci
CTCTCATTGGCTATCTCTAGAGTGATAGGCTAGACTGTACCCCTACACTCTCAATCCTCAAATTAACACCAGATTAAGTGACTGCCACAGGCCAACCCTTGTCAATTTGACACTTTCACATAGCTCTGTAACCATATGTAATTTTCAAGCAAACAATAGAATCATGTATATGTATATACCTAACAGGATAAAGCAAGAATGCATATAATTCAACATATGCCACCATCATTTAAGCGTAGCATTCTATAAATGAACAAAACAAAAAATACCCTATGCCTTACAATTGCAGTTAAGTAACACCCATATCTTAATCCTATCATCCTATGAATATATATTTCCCCACCTATGGGAGTTTGTAAGTCAACCACTTCATGCCTTTATTCCCCCATTTTGAGTATCCAATTTCTATATTGCTCACTTATATCAACCCAGTGCTCTGAGGAAACAATCATGTTTTTCAACCTGAATTATCTTCATTCCAGTTGGAACCTTGTGAAGTCCGCATCCATAAGCAGAGTCAAATCAGGACAGGTCATCCATAAAGTCTGCAGCAATATGCACCAGTTCACAGGCTCAAATAACTTCTCTTCATCTGGTTGGATTCTAGTCACCTCAATGCGGACTCATTTAGCCTCACCTGGGTGTCCATTGGTCACCTTGCCTTAGACCATGGCCCCATTGCAAATTCTCAAAAAGTGTAGCCTTCGCATGCTAGGTCATGAACTTCAGTCCTGTCAACCCACTCTTATCTTTTTCTCTAGTTCCTCTAGTAAACCAGGTCCACAGTGTCAGTGGCCAAACTCAATCCATCTCTTTATTCCTACATTTCTCCCACTTCCTCTCAAAAAGTAGATCCAGGTGATCACCTAGCAAGCATGTCACCCTGCCACAGACTTCCTTTATCATTCAGTCCTAGAAATGAGTTTTCTTCATCGTTCCAGATTTTTCCAGCTTCTGAAAATAACCACTAGTTCAAGATGAAAAAAAGCCCCCAGACTTCCTCTTTCTTCAGTCTGTCAATCTGACCCTTAGGCATGTCTCTTTGAATGCAAATATCCTGAGTATTCCAAAACTCTGGGTGGGGCTAATCTCTTCAGATACCCTTTGAAGGTGTGTCCTAAACCCATATAGAGATCAAATTAATGGCTTTAGGCAAGTCGGTTTATAAGCTCTCTATCTTCATGCTTCCCCAAATCATTTTTATCAATCATTATATAAATAATAATAAACAGAGGAAATCAGTATAAACAAAGCAGAATCAGATACTAAACTCAGTTCTTAAAAAAGTTAAGTTCAGTTCTTTTTTAACTTATCTAAATCTAAACTTATCTAAACTATTTTATTTATTCAAAAATATGGGATTAGGTCTCTGAAGGGATCAAACCAGAGCCATGCTTTCTGTTAGCCATTTTGCACTCTGTCAGCCATTGTCCTTAAACAGCATGGTTTCTGAGAAATTCAAATGGTGATTTCTACCCTTGAGCTCAAAATATACATTAACAACATTTGTTTTGCCATTTGATAAAGGAATAGCCAAAGACAGCATCCAAACAATATAATCAAAACTTTAACTTCCCATATTGTTCCTAGAAAACTATTCAGTAAACTGCATGAATTTATCTGACTTCTGGATAGCCAAAGGCGATATACTACTGTGAGGCTGAAGTCAAACAAACATCTCTCTATCATTATGTTTTGTTTCTCCAGTACCCCATTCCCAAGGTACCATAATGTGCCTCTAGTCTGTGTAGACTAGAGAAACAAAATTCATAAATACACACACATATATACAAGGGAGGGGTTTATATACAAGAGCAATTGAACAATGAAAAAAACATTTCAATTCAGTCCAGTCCAAGGTCATAAGTCCAATATTAGCTCATATGTCTGATACCAATCCATAAAATACTCTTTAGACTGATGAAACACATGCGATGATGCTGAATGCAGGATGATCACAGGTCAGTGGGTAGCAAGTCTTTGTATCCAAAGGCATTGTAAGCATGTTAGAGAAAGCAGGGGTCTCTACATGACTTCCCAGCAGCCAGGGCTGCATCAGGGTTTGGTCCATGTGGTTTTTCCTTGGGGATGTCTTGCAGGTAGCCAGCTTTGTCAGTTGAGTGTCTCCAAAGGAATGAACTGAGAAAGATAGTGTCACCACCTCCAAGAAGGAATTACCACATTTCCCAGAATTCTTAGAAGGCCATGCCCACACAGAGGTCTCATTGGCTATCTCCAGACTGACAGGCTAGACTCCACCCCTACACTCTTAATCCTCAAACTGACACCAAATTAGGTGACTGTCACATCCATACTATGGACTGGGAAGCCTACCATTCTTGATTCTGTTGCTATTATTTCTCTGTTGCTTCTCTGGTATCACAGATTTTTTTTGTCTCTTAATTAGGAGGTTCATTGTTCAGGCACCTTGGATGACTAGCACATGGACTTCTCCAGGTGGAATACTCAGAAATCAAATTGACTACATTTGTGGGAAGAAATGATGGTGAAGATCAGTATCAGGAACTAAAATCAGGCCAGGGACTGATTGTGGAACAGACCATCAACTGATGCTTATAGGTAAGTTCAGGCTAAAACTGCAGAACAACAAATCCAGGAGCCAAAATAGGACCTTGAATCTATCTTTCTCACCTGAATTTTTAACAGATTTGAGACAATGAACACTAAGGACAAAAGACCCAATGAGCTATGGGAGGTCATCAAGAACACCATTCATGAAGAAAGCAAAAGGCCATTGAAAAGACAGGAGAGAAAGACAATATCAGAGTGGACGTCAGGAGAGACTCTGAAACTTGTTCTTAATTGTAAAGTAGCTGAGGCAAATGAAAGAAATGATGAGGTCAAAGAGCTGAGCAGAGAATTTCACAGAGCAGCTGGAGAAGTCAAAATACAACATCATAATGAAATGTGCAAAGGCTTAAAGTTAGAAGACCGAAAAAGGAAGAACCATCTCAGCACACTTTAATGGAAAGAATTGTAACTGTGTCATTCTCACAATTGCCCCTGAGCACTGATTGTGAATTCAAGCAAGTCAAAATCCTTGATGACTTCAACCTTTTCTCCATTTATCATGATGTTACCTATTGGTTCAGTTGCGAGGACTTTGGTCTTCTTTACACAGAAGCACAGAATGAAGTTTATGGCTAGAATAGACTTATTAAATAATTTACTGCATTGCAGAACTCTTCATAGTTGGTGACTACTTTGAGTTCATTAATTGAATGGAATAAACATGTTTTCAATTTTATTGAAATGAAAAACCATTATGAGTTTTTTATATATACACACACACATATATATATATATAATATTTCATCACAATAGTACACTCTTTGAAGGTGGTCCTGCAAGAATTCCCTTCAAAAGTCTCACCCCATCCAGCCCAAGGCATTAGTTATGCCCTTTCAGACTTTGTTTTGGTCCTCAGACTCAACGACCATTTCGAGGAAACATGATTTGAGTCCTTCCTTGTTGATAAGTGCCCTGGAGTCCACTCTGCCTCATAGAGATCGCCTGCACAGCAGATCGAAACACCCTCCTCAGAACTGTTCTGTTTGAGCCCATTTTGCAGACACAGGATGCACCCATCTTGCTCGGGACCTTCCTCTTTCCCCCTAACCTTCTAGTACTTCACCACATATGCTGTCCTTCTGCAGGGGCTGGTCTCTCCTGATAATAGGGCCCAGAAGACTATGTCCTCAATGAGTCAGAGTCTTGCCCTCCTCAAGTCGAAGAAGCACTCTGTCTGTGCTTCGTCCAGCACAGATGTGTTTGATCTTTCATTAATCCATGGTTCTTTCAATATTTTTCATCAGCACCGTTATTCAAATACGTAGATCCTTCTTCAGTATTCCTTATTCAATATCCAACTTTCATAAGCATATAAGGTGACTGAAAAGAGCCCGCCTTGGGTGGAGAGCACCTGTCAGTTTATACCGAGTCAGTAGAACTGATACCTAATATATTGTTGAGTTCCGCAAACTGATTGTTTAAATCGCACTTGGAATCACATTATGAGTTTTAATTGAATAATGAAATAGGTATCTTCTTCAAAGTTTTCTCACTCAGTTAGTTTACATTTGATTGCTTTTTTTGTACACACACAGCACATTATGTATGCTCCTATGAGAGATACAGATTCCAAAAGAAACCAACACATTATCTCATCAATTATTCACATCGATTTCTACTCATGGGTATGCTATTGTCTTGTTGTTGTTAGGAACTGTTGAGGTTGTAGCAAAATAAGTGGAAAGAACTGGAGTTAGAAAAAGGAACGCATTAAGTGCAACCCAAGCAGAAGGAATTGAAGAGAAAAACCCTCAGATTTTGAGTTACAGCAATATGGTTTCTATGGGCAAAATATGAATGATACTGGAAGCATCAATAAAAAAGATGTAAAGAACACGCAGAATGGTTGCACCAAAAAGAACTGGTTGACATTCAATCATTACCAGAAGTAACATATGCGTAAGAACTGGTGAACTGAAGGAAGACGTCCAAGCTGCCCTGAAGACATTAGCAAAAATTAAGGGTTCAGAAACTGATGAAACAGCAATTGAAACGTCTCAGCAAGTTGATGAGCCCTGGAAGCAGTCACTGGTCTGCCAAGAACTTAGAAAGACAGCTGCCTGGCCAACCGACTGGAAGCGATCCATAGTTATATTCATTCCAAAGAAAAGCATCCCAACAGAAAGCAGAAATTATAGTACCCTTCATGTCACAAACAAACATCATTTTGCTGAAGCGAATTCTACAGCGCTTGCAACAGTATATTAAGAGGAAGCTGCCAGAACTCCAAGCCAGATCCAGAAGAGGACATGGCAGAAGGAATATAGTTTCTTACATCAGATGGACCTTGGCTGAAAATTGACAGTATTAGAAATATTTACTTGATAATTGTGCAAAGGCGCCTGACTGTGGACCCCCTAAAAGCCCTTCGACTGCATTGAGAAAAATGGGAATTACAGGACACTTAACTGGGGTAATGCAGAAATTGCACATGAACCAGCAGACAATTGTAAGAACAGAACCAGGCAACAGTGCCTGACAGAGTCTCTTCTGACTTCCGGGCTGATATTTTCTTTCTTGTCTTTTTTTTTCTTTTTGGTTTTTGGGGCGTCACTGCCCTCTGGTGGTGGGAGTAGGAGGCCCAGCCTTGCTGCTGGATTTGAACCTCCAACCCAGTGGGCCGCAGTCCTGCGCACAACCACTACGCCACTGGGGCTCAGCCCCCTTTCTTGTCTTTTTAATGACTCTTTGCTTTCTTCCTGTATGATGTTCTTGATGTCATCCCACAACTTTTTAGGATTTCTGTAATTAAAGTTTAATGCATCAAATCTGTTCTCAAGATGTTTTCGAAAGGTGGAATATGCTCAAGGTTGCATTTTTCTCTCTTGTGGCCTTGTTTTAATATTCTTCGAACTCAACTTGAATTTGCATATGAGCAATTGATGGTCTGTTCCACAGTCAGCCCAGGGACTCATTTTGATTGCTAATATGGAGCTTCTCCACCCTTTCTTCTTACAGAGGTAGTTAATTTGATTCCTTGCATTTCATCTGATAAGATCTGTGTGCATAGCCTCTGTTTCTGTTGCCAAAAAATGTATTTGCAATAAAGAAGTCATTAATCTTGCAAAATTCTATCACGTGATCTTCAGCTCTACAGTACCTGTCATATTCCCAACTACTGCTTCTCCCCAACTTTAGCATTCCAATCATCAATAGCTAACAATGCATCTTGATTGCATGTTTAATCAATTTCAGACTGAAGAACTTGGTAAAATCTTTTAATATCTTCCTCATTAGATTTAGTAGGTAGATACATTTGAGTATTACTTGTCATAACTAGCTTTCCTTGTTGGTGTATAGAAACTATACTATCATATACAGAATTGCACTTCAAGCTCGAGCTTGAAAAGTTCTTTGTGACAATAAGTGCAATATCATCCGTTTGAATGTGCCATTCCTGGCATAGGCCATTTCAGCTCACTAACACCTATGATATCAGGCTTTATGCATTTTATTTCATTTTTGAAGATGCCCAAATCCCCCAGATTCACATCCCTGCATTCTAAGTTCCAATTCGTAATAGGCGTCTGCAGCTCTTTCTTCTCATGCCACCCCAACAAGTGAAGGTCTAGAAGGATTTACTCTGTCCATGTCATTATGGCTGACTCTATTTTGAGAAGGCCTCTCTTTCTAAGCGGCATTTTGAGTGCCTTCGGACCCATGGGGCTCATCTTCTGGCTCTATCACTGATACTGTCCTGCTGCTATTCTTGAGCTTTTCAGTAGCTAATCATAAGGTTTTCAGTGGCTAATTCCTCAGAAGTGGACAATTTATTCCTTCTTTGAAGTCTGTTCTTAGACTGGAAGCTCTGGTGAAATCTGTTCACTTTGGATGATCCTGCTGGGCTTTGAATATATTTGACATAACTCCCAGCATCACAACAACACACAAGTTACTACAGTATGACAAACTGAATGATACGTGGTGGCCATGAAGCGTATAGCTTTCGCAACCCCCTTGGAACATTCCACTCTGACCTCTAGTGTGTTGGTATGAGTCAGAACAGACTACACAGCAATGGGTGTTTGTCACAGAGGGGAATCTGTTTGGTGTTATGTGTTCCCTAGTCTGTCTTTCTTTCTTTCTTTCTTTCTTTCTTTCTTTCTTTCTTTCTTTCTTTCTTTCTTCCTTCCTTCCTTCCTTCCTTCCTTTCTTTCTTTCTTTCCTGTCCTCTGTGTAATTCATGTGGGTCCATGAGCTTGGTGAGTGCTCCAGTATATTCAGAGAAATACGTCAATACCAATTTCTCAGTGTCTCTCTTTAAACAAGCCCAGGAAAATCTTCCCAAACCCAGTTCCAAACCACCTCAATCTGGGAAACCTTCTCTCTATGCTCAAGCTGGGTCCCAGGAGGACACCTTTTCCTCATTATGGCTCTTCCACCGCCCTTCTCCCAACTCTGTCTGGATCCCAAGGGATAGAGAGCAGGTTCGGGTCCTCTCTGGGCAGGAGAGTTGGTGGGGAGGCTTTGTTTTGCGGTGATGGAGAGAGACAGGAAGGAGGCTGGCACATCCCTGAAGGTTCCCCGAGGTCCTTCCCAGTCCCCCAGCACTAGGCACAATCTCATTGGAGCTTCCAGTCTGCCCTTGTGGAGAGGCCCCTGGGAATAGGCATCTGGGGAGACCACCACAGGGATCAGACAGAAAAACACAAGCATCAGGGCCTCGCAGCTCTGCCTCTATCCCTGCGGGCACCCCTGAGCAGCCAACACCTGAGCTCTTCCTGCTCTAAGGGAGAAGCAGCGCAGAACAAAGGGGACCCAAACAGAAAGGGCAGAAACCCGAAGCCAAGCCCGAGGCTGTGGAGTCGGTTCTGACCCACGGTGAGTGGATCTACACACCATTGGGTCATTTGGGTAGCAGATCACCAGGTCTTGCTATTGAGGCACCCCGGGTGGGCTCTCACTGCCAGCCTAGTGAGTTGGGTGCTGAACTGTGCCACCCAGGGTCTCGTGAATGTTGAAAAGAATGCCAGGGTGGCAGGATGGCGTCTGCAGGTTGGGAGACTGAGTCTCTTGCTGGGGATACCGGAGGTGAAAGGAGAGGAAAGAGGATCTTCAGCCTTAGGGCTACTTCAGTTTGCCCCCGGGGTCCTCGGGGGTCTATCCAGCACAGGTGTCCACCGCTGCTCTGTGGGTCATTGCATTGGTCTGCATGCCCCACGTGGGACCCTGTTGTGCACAGAGGAACGTCACTCCATGGAGGTGTCTCATTGTGGCCCTTTGGAAGCAGATAGCCAGGTCTGTACAATATTTCTGGAAGCGTTCAATCTTTTAGTTTGTGGTGGAACATTAGAAGTGGTTTTGGGAAAGGCAGGTTATGGTGTTATCGGCTAGATGCTTTCTGGTAATGTTTGCTCATCATGGGTGTTCTCACCATCCTCCTGGAGGCTTAGCTGAAGACCACAGTGAGTTAACTGTTGTCTACCTGTCTGTGAGGAGATAGGGCACTCAGCCTCAAGAGGTTTGGCTACTCCACTGACCTGGGATGGGAGATGAAAGAGGGATCTGGGGAGAGGCGAGAGTTCTTGGGGGAGCTGTGTGGAGAGGTTGGTAGTGCAGAAGGTCAAGAAAGTGAGCCATGTTGGAACTGGAGTTGGACTTGGTTTAGAAGGCTGGTCTAAAACCCTTCGGTGAGCAAAAAGGCAGGCTCAGAAAAATAGGAAAAAAATTAAAATCATACAAAGCACTTAAGAAAATATATTTCTCTGTCCATTGAAGTTGCTGCTGGTCATGAATCTTGACATGTTATCTATTCAGACAATAGTGAAGATGGCTGTGAGTCGATTCCAAGAATCAACTGCCTTTGAGTTGATTCCAAGTCGTGGAGACACGATAGGAGAAGGTCGAAGGGTCCCAGCACGTTTCCAAGGCTGCAGAGGCTTCATGTCCTGCCAAGGGACCTCATGTTTGGTAAAATGGAAGGGCAGCGGGAAAGAGGAAAGTTCTTAACAAGATGGACGGACACAGGGGCTGCAACAATGGCCTTAGACCTAGGAGTGATGATGAGGCTGGTGCAGGGCCCAACACTGTTTTGTTCTTTTGGGCACAGGTTCGCGATGGGTCAGAGCAGATTTGACGGCACCTGACAACAGGAACAACAGCAACCACCTGTAAAGCAGCAGACTGTCCTATCTTGCTCCTGCAGAGCCACTGGAGACAGTCTAAACCTTGACTCTTAAGTTAGCAGTCAAATGCTTCCTTTTTTCTTCAGCAGGATTCCTTAAAAGGTAAGCCAGGTATATGCAGCACTTAAAACCTAAGCTGATCAGAAGACTCAGAGAGCATAAAGATCTCATGTTTAGGACACTTGAATGCACATGTATATTAAAACTGTGTCTGTGAAAGCCAAAATCCATTTGTGAGGCCACGTATGAAATAAGCCTCCAGTGAATCCCGTCTGACCACTGTCCAAAGATGACACAGCTTTGCTACCAGACACAGAGCACCGTGCTGTCTATTATGGCAGATGTACTTAGGCTAAAAGTGTAATACCTTATCATTGATCCCCCCTTTTAACTGTTTTAAAATTGGTTTCAAGTTTTAATATTTTCTGCTTTCTTTTATATTAAATTTTTGTGCCTTTTGTCTAGTTGTTGTTGGTTTCCTTTGTTGTTGTTTTCCTGCAAGTGTTTTGTGAGATTTTCTGTTTTTGAAATCTAGGACAGGTACAGCTGTAGAGACAGTCACTGGGGTGATAATTATCTAGGGACATGGCAAGAAAGACCGGGGGTGGGGTGGATCACAGTATTTGCCGCAATGAGTAAGAAAAGAAAATGTTCTGAAACTGATTGAAGTGATGACTGCACAGCTCTTTTTAATATGATGAAATTTCTGTCAAGCAATGAAATTTTAAGTAAAGTAATAAATTTTAAACATTAAAACTACTTAAATACATAGACCCACAAAGGAAAAAAAAACACCCAAAACTGGGTGTTAGCTGAAATATTATATGTGTCTTAAGGTCAAAGGAGATGGGGGGGTTTTCTGTGTAAGATCCCAGCAGTCATTGTGTCCAAGACCAAGTTCTGGTGAACCTGGAACAGTGGGGGTAGAGAGAGCTGATGCTAGAGATAGTGAGGATCCTGTTGGGATCACAGACCTTGAGTTGAGAGTAGGACCACTAGTGTCATCTGGTATTGAAGGCAGGATCCTGGGTTTGGCCTTAGCTATTATCCTGAAGATTGGGCATTGGAACCCACCTTGTGGTGCCAAGAAAGAATGACCTGGCAACCCAATTCTATAATGAAAACAGCCAAGACAACCTTTTGAAACAGTTCCATTCTATAACATGTGGGGCCACTGCAAGTCAGAACCCAGATAACAGGGGGTTGGCTTTGGCTTAGAAGGATGAAAACAAATCAGGGCAGAAGATAGAAGACAATCTCGTAAACAGTATAGCTACATGTTTTAGGGAAATCGGGGCTAAGTCCTTTTGTGTCTCATTTTTGACTCCTCCTAGACTCTCAGAAGACACAGGTGAAGACACTGGTCACTTCCATTTTAGAGTAACCGAGGGCTGGAACCTTTCTTCTCCATTTGAATCCTGTCTGATGACTCTGGAGAATTCTGCCTGGAAGTCAGCGTAGAGAAGTCAACAGGCAGCCAACAAGGGGTAAGGGACAAGGAGCGGTGAGGGGAGCCTGGGGCAAGTCTCCCTGTCTTACCACCTGTCTGTTAATGATAACAAGATTGTTCCTTGTTGAACAAATTTCCTTAATTTTTCATGTCTTTCAAAAAACCCATCAAAGGTGTGGTTTTACTTATTCTATTATATATTGGGGGGAGGTGCATCTGAGGTCATCAACTTTGTATTCAATCATTTAAACCATTCATCAACATGTCCTGACCCAATAGTTTACTCTTCACCTATGCACTGTGTAGGACCCCAGGAGTAAATATGTTCAAGTTCAAGTTCAAGTTCTGGTGCAGCTGCAGAAGGGTGGGGTAGGGGTTGGGGGCAGAGATCTAATACCAGAGAGAATGAGGATCCTGTTGGGCTCATAGGCCATGAGTTGAGAGAAGGGTCAATGGTGCCCTCTGGTATCAAAGGCAGGTCCCCCACTCTTCTCACTCTTGTGGATTCCTATCTTCTACTTCACCCACCTGCACACTGTCAACAGCCCAGACCCTGCTTTATCCCCGCTCCTTTGTCCTCCACCCCTTTGGCAAACTCCAGAGTCTGTTCCTTTTGGTATGGATGACTTTTGCTTGTTTTTTCAACATCACCTTCACACTGCTCCTTTGGCCATTGTCTTTGGGAAGCCCCTCTCCATTCTGGGCCACACAGAGATTCTCCTACCTATTGTCTCTTCTACGCATTTGAGCATTTTGTCTTTCCTCTCCATGCCCTGAGTTCATCTGTGTGCCTTCATATACCATGTGAGCTCGATTGCATGTACGCCATGTATTCTGTGATCACCGGTTCTATCACATACTAGTTAGTAAGCAACCCATCTTCTCTCCTTGGTGTGGTGCCCTTTCCATGGATGGGATGGAACTTATGCAGGATACTTTCTGAGATAGCAAAAGATTTCGGTTGGTTTCTAGGTCTGTTTTGATACCAGCTTCCAATTCATTAAGAATGATGGTGGTCCTTCCATGCACCCGCCTCAAGGCAGAGGAGGAGATGGTGCTCTAGTTGATGCTCTTTTTACAAGGTTCACTTTTCAGTGACTTCAATCTTCTGAAGGAATTTTAGGACTTTCCTTGATCCGATTTACAGTTGATTTGACTGGAATTGTGGATGAAATTGCATTGATATGATCATTTGGGGGAGAAAGGCTAGTAGAGTATCAGTTCATTCCATTTGAAGGAAGATATACTTTCTTAATTAAGGCCACCTAGAACAACCACAGACTGCAGAAGTAGGGACAGGCCTTGAGCTGTCTTTTGTGAAGCCAGTCATTAGAGGCATCTGTGAAACACAGGGCGAGGGCATTGTTCTCACTGCTTGTGGTTTTGTAAATTGCAGCTACCATCTTAGATACGCGAGCATGTTACTTATATGAGCATGTGGTGGGTTACCTATTTAAAAATTCATGAATGATGCTAATGGGTTGAACTCCATCTTCTGTACATTGACTATTCTTTTGGTTTGTTTTTGTTTTTTCTTTGGAGCATCACTGGTGGGGGTAGGAAGCTCAGCCTTTGCTCCTGTGGAGCCGTTGCTGGAATTGAACCTCCATTCCAGTGGGCCGCAGTCCCGCGCACAACCACTACGCCACCGGGGCTCAGTCACAATGACTATTTTTTTTAAAAAAACATTTTATTGGAACTCTTACACATCTTGTAACAATTCAGCATTCCAGTAAAGCAAGCATAATTGTACAATTAATGGCTATTCTTTTGAATGTTCAAATTTCACAGTCTTTTCCATCTGACTTCTGAATCTTTTAAAATAAGACCCTTTTACATGGTGGGTATTTCCTTTCATTCTGGATAAAGATAACCCAGGTTTATTTTTATGTCCAGACCAGCAGCCAGGCGTGTCTTGGGGGACTCTTCATTCTTGTGAGTGGCATCCCCAAAGCAATTCAAGCCACTGAGTCATTGCTCAGCCATAGTGACCCCCTGGACATTTTCAAGACTGTATCGGCTTAGGGTAGTAGGAAGTCACGTCCTCAGTGGGATATGCCAGAGATAGCATGATGATAATCGTTTCTTCAAATTCCCTTTCATCTGTTATTGAGACTGATGGCTAAGCTTCCGTGCTATCTGGATCCTATCTGCCAGTTATGCATTGGTCCATCCACTTGTTTCAGTACCTGTAGAGTAATAAATGAAGAATATAAAACAAGGTGGCACAAAGGAGTACCAAGAAAGAAAGTAGTCCCCCAATAAATGAAAACTGGCCAAGTAAGCAATTAAAAAAGACAAAGACTCTCAATATATTTTCTTAACCTCCATGACTAAAATCTGTATTTTCTAGAATAAACACGATTAACAAGACTCTGATCCTGGTCATCTTTACCCATCTCTAGCAATTGCCCCAAAGGACCTTGCCATTCATTTATTTTTTAGCCATTAATAAAATGCAAATAATAGGCATATGTTAGACACAACGTTCATATATTGATTTATTTTTATCTCAACATGTAGTTATGGGAGCCATTATTATTTATATAATTTTACAAATAAGGGAATTGAGAGGCAGAATATTAAGCAAGTAGCTTAAAAGTACAACCTTCTCCAGTTGTTTAATCTAGATCTTAATTAGTCACCATCAAAGTGATTCTAATGTATGGTGACCCCCATGTGCTATGGAGGAGAATTCTATCCCATAAGATTTTCATTGGTTGTGAGACCCTTTGGGACTAGATTGCCAGGTCTTTCTTCTTCGGTTCAGCTTTTAAGGTGTCTCTGGGTAGGTTCAAACTACCAACCCTTCTGTTTGCAGCTGAGCACATAAGGGTGTGTGTCACCCAGGGACCCCAATCTGTGGCTCTATTGTGACTACCGCGTCTTATTCTGTTTCTGATCTCATCAGATGCAGCATCCATGTCTGGTCAGAATCACAGCACGGTGTCGGAATTCGTCCTCATCAGCTTCTCCCACTTCCCCCAGCAACTCATCCCCGTTCTTTTCCTGGTGTTCCTGCTGATGTACCTGTTCACGCTCCTGGGAAACCTGCTCATCATGACCACCATCTGGAGTGAGCGCAGCCTCCACACGCCCATGTACTTCTTCCTGTGTGCCCTTTCCATCTCCGAGATCCTCTACACCCTCACCATCATCCCTCGCATGCTGGTTGATCTGCTGTCCACCCGTTCTGTTATTTCCCGCATGGCCTGTATCAGCCAAATGTTCTTTGCTTTTGCATTTGGCTTCACCCACTCCTTCCTGCTCACTGTCATGGGGTATGACCGCTATGTGGCCATCTGCCACCCGCTGCGCTACAATGTCCTCATGAACCCCAAAGGCTGTGCTTGTTTGGTGGTCTGGTCTTGGGTGGGGGGCACTATTGTTGGGATCGTGGTGACAACATCTATTTTCAGCCTCACCTTCTGTGGACCCAATGAGGTCCAGCATTTCTTCTGCCAGGTGCCACCCCTTGTGAAGTTGGCCTGTGGGGACAATGTCTTCCTTGTGGCCATGGGCGTGGGCCTGATGTGCATGACAGTCTTGGAGAGCTGCCTTTTCCTCATCCTTCTATCCTATGCCTTCATTGTGGTTGCCATTTTGAAAATCCCCTCTGCCGAGGGCCGCCACAAAGCCTTCTCCACATGTGCGTCTCACCTTATTGTGGTGTTTGTGCACTATGGCTTTGCTTCTATCATCTACTTCAAACCCAAGGGTTCTCGGTCTCTGCAGGGTGACACCCTCATGGACACCACCTACACAGTCCTTACGCCCTTCCTCAGCCCCATCATCTTCAGTCTCAGGAACAAGGAGCTGAAGAATGCCCTGAAGAAGACCTTCCTCAGCAAACTTTCTCCCCCTCATTCCTGAAGTTCCCGTTGTGACGAAAGCTCTGGTGGGTGAAGATGCCTCAGTCTCCTCATCTGTAAAATAGGTATCATCGTGAATGTGACATCCCATCTCCTCTTAGCGAGGGTTCACTCTTCCTCCCTGTTTACTTTTCTTTCTGTTTTGCCTTCTTAGTCATTGTGCTGGTAACACAGTCATCAAACAGTAGTCAGGAGCTGGAGATTACCTCTCTTTAAAAAAGTCCATCTTATTGGGGGCTCTTTCAATTCTTATCACAATCCATCCATCCATCCCTTGTGTCAAGCACACTTGTACATTCGTTGCCATCATCATTCTCAAAACATTTTCTTTCTATTGGAGTCCTTGATATCAGGTCCTCATTCCCCCCCAAACACTCTCCCACAAAAAGCCAGGACAGTTTGTAATATATTATTTTTTCATGTCTCACATTGTCTGATGTCTGCCCTTCCCTCACTTTTCTGTTGTTCATTCCCCAGGGAGGGGTTTATAGTTAGATCCTTGTGATCGGTTCTCCCTTTCTACACCACCTTCCCCTTGGGGATTACCTTACAGAGCAAACAAGAACAACAAACAGCCAGTTTGACACCATCGAATGCGCTCATGTAGAATATTCAGTACAATGGATTTTCATATAGTCCCAGAGATGTCCAACTCTCACTCTAATCACTTGTTGGAGACGTTTCATCCCCGTCCTTTCCCTTTAGCTAACGTTAGTCTCCTAACCTTCCAGCAGTACAGCCACTCATTGACTTTCTAAATGCCCTATGCAACGTGCCTGTTCTGAACACTTCATATAAATGGAGTCCCTCCTATATGCTGAAGGCACAGTGGTTACATCCTTGTTTATTAAGCAAAAGGCCAGGGGTTAGGACCTATCATCGCGCCATGAGATAAAGATGTGGCAATGTGCATTCATAAAGATTTGTAGCTACGGACACCCTCTGTGACAATTCTACTGTGACGGTCATGTGCTTATGTGAATTTCATGATTGAGATGTAGGGGTGGAGTCTAGACTTGTAAACTGGGTATAGCCATTGAGTAGCCAATGAGGCCTCCCTGTGGGCATGACTTACTCCTGAGAGTTCTTGGAAATCTCGCAATATTTCCCTCATGGAGATGAGAAGCTATCTCCCTAGTTGTTGGGAGTCAATCTCTGAGACTATGAGCTACATCCAAGACAAGATGGCAGTGTCCGAGGAGCTGCAGGAGCTGAAGAAGAAGCCACAATGCCTTACCCTGATGCAACTAGACCTCTGAAGCTGGGGAAGCCAGCACTGATTTGCTTCTACCACCACTTGACGCTGTTGATGGACCCTGAGCCCTGGAGGCGAGGAGCCATGGGAAGACCCTAGCGGCATTGGGATTCTGCATCCACTGATCTGTGACTTCGTTTGTCGTAAGGAGACTTTATAGACTGGGATCGGGCATATGGATTAATATGGGACTTATGGCTTTTGGCTGGACTGGGTTGGGATGCTTTCTCACTGTTGCATTCCTCTTGTATATAAACTTTCCCCTTATATCCATATTCGTGTCTATGAGTTTGTTTCTCTAGTTTACCCAGACTAGAACATGTACCGTTTTTGGTCCTGTTGCTATGAGTCAGCATAGACTAGAGGGCAATTGGTTGGAACAGCCTTTAATATTTCCTTCTTCTGGTTCTCAATATGCTCTGTGACCTTCTGTATCTGCTGCTTCCACTCAGCCCCTTTTTATGATTCATCCACATGTATTGGAGTGATACATAGTCCATGGATGATGAGTCTATGAGCTGCTGTGTGACTTATGCACAGTCGCTTTGTTCCATCAGTCACCCAGTGTGTTCTGTCAGCAACTGAGAACATTTTCCTTGACCTCTTGAATGAGCAAAGTGCCACCTACCTGCTGTCCCATCATTTATTAACACATGATGGATCATGTGGTCCATCTACAGATGCCAGGAGCCCACAGACCACAAGTGCTTTTTAGAGGAAGGGGTTCTGAGAGAAGCATGCCTTAAAGAGTTTTCCAACAAAGCCCGGGATAGACACAGTTCCATCCCATGGTCCCACACCCTCAGCTACACTGATTACTCCAATGGACTGTCAAAGATGATGATACCAACCAGCTATTTCTTCGCTGTATGTCACTCCCTCTGAACCCCAGCTCCTCCAGCAAAATTGCAAAAGGTGACATCATGCTATCATGAATCCGGTCAAGGCAGTTCTGGATTGTGGCAGCCTCATGTGGGATTTACCAGCCTGTTCAGCAGAATTTTCAGTCCAAAAACGTGTGAGAAGAAACGCTTGTGACTTACTTCTAGAAACCAGACACCTAAAACAAGAGAAAAGAATGAAGAAAAGATCAGGCGATTAAAAAACCTTTCTAAAGCAGTATAATGCTGGGAGGTGAGCCCTTACAGTCGCAAGGTCTCAAACTGATGCATTGACCACCGCAACAGACTCAAACATGGACCCGATGATCATGATGAGGGTGCAGATCTGGGCCATGCTCTGTTCTGTTGTACAGGTAGTTGGTGTGAGCCTAAGCAGACTGTATGGCAACGAGGAAAAATGGGAAGACGGTGTGTGTGTGTGTGTGTGTGTGTGTGTGTAATGTATGTGTAATGGAGAGTGAGATTGGGGGGAGACTGGAGGGACAAACAGACAGAGTTGAGTTTTGGGACATGCCAAACTTGAGAAGCCTATTTGATATCCCAGAGGTGATGCGGGGCAGATCATTGTAGAAGGCTAAAAATAAGAAAATACATGACTGAAGGAAATGTTCTAAAATTGTTTGTGGTGGTGATAATTATTTTTCATATATTTAGACCGGTGGAAATGGGAGAATATTAGGGGATCATCTATGTGCATCCATGAGACTGGATGGGTCCATGAGACTGGGAGAGACTCATGAAGTCATGAGACTGCCTGGGACTAATGGAGAGAAGAGCACCATCATGGAAAAGGGGGCAGGATTTGAACCTCTATCTTTAGGGTCTCAGATATAGTTCCTCACACACCTTTTCATGCCCCTCCAGTGGCAGTTAAGTTTCTCAAAATCACCAGTTGTCATCAGTCAATTCTCACTCCTTAAACTCTTCTCCTTTGGGTTTTTGAAACTGATTTTGGGGAAGTCGATCACTAGATCACTTTTCTTCTTAGGTGCCTCTGGGTAGATTTGAACTCCCCACCTTTCGGTTAGCATTTAAATATGTAACCGTTCGTACCACTCAGGAATTAAATTTCCCATTTTCAATACATTAATGGACATTCTGATTTATTGGGTGTTGTGGGGATTCAGTTAGTCTGCCCAAGAGATGTCCCATGCACCTTGCTGGCACTAGTACAGTGCAGAACAAAATAGACAGGACCTCTGATCTCATGAAGCTAAAACCTTAGAGATAGTCACAATTGAGCACAACTCATTCGGTGCCTTACTCCTACTGGGTCCCAACTGATTTCTAGAGTCTCTTTCTATTTGGGTATTAGGAGTGTCAGAGTTGAAGTTGGTGTTTAAGTACCGAAATGATGAAAGATCTTTGTTTTTGTCTTTTTACTCTCCTCTGGGATTTGTTTGTTTGTTTTGTTTTCACATTACCTCAATATGAATTACTGAGAAATTCCTACAAGACTACCAATTATTTCAGGATCATGAAGTAGTCATGGCTCTTGGAAATACTCCATCAGCACTCTGAGGATTTGTGCTCCTGGGCATGGTGCATTGTAGGCGCACACCAGAGTCACGAATGGAACACTGGTGGTGCAGCGGTTATGTGTTTGCCTCCTAATGAAAAGGTCAGAGGTTCAAAACTCACTAGCTGCTCTGCCAGAGAAAGATGTGGCAGTCTGCTTCGGTAAAGAGTACAGTCTTGAGAACCCCATGAGGCTGTTCTAACCTGTCCTATTGGGTGCCTGTCTTCTTAGTGAATTTG
The DNA here is from genome assembly GCA_004026705.1 of Nesogale talazaci. NCBI lineage: Eukaryota > Metazoa > Chordata > Mammalia > Afrosoricida > Tenrecidae > Nesogale > Nesogale talazaci. The sequence goes on from PVJH01025175.1 coordinate 17,955, forward strand.
AAGGCCATGGGTACCAGAATCATAAAAGACTCTTAGGATACTGCAGTGTTTGATGTGCAGATGAACCAGACCCCAAATAGTTGAGGGACAAGACTCAGGTAGGAAGATGACATGTGAAGTCTTGGATGGAGGAGATTTAAGCAGAAGCCTCCCTCCACCAGCTCATCTAATCCTGGATGAGCCAAGCAACCATGTGAGCCTCAGTTTCTCTTCTGTGAATCAAGGGTTCCCGGATCCCTCCTGCGGCTGCAATGTGATAATGTACATGAGGAATACTAGGGGAAATGCTATCTCACATACATTCTATGAGGGGCAGGGGCAGCTCTGGGTTCCGTATTCTCTACTGAAATTCTTTCTAGATGCCCCCGATGCAGCTTGTCAGAAGATATTTTGATAGCACAAATTTATAGAAGACTGGAAATCTTACAGCACACATGCCTGGGGAAAGACTCCTGAGAGCAAATGATATACAGTTCACTATGCAACTTCAAAGTGAAGACACACATTTCCAGGAAATTATAAATACTTCACAATGCGGTCAACTTTGGGAGCCCTGGTGACACCATGGTTAAGTGGCTGGCTGGTCACCCGAAGGTTACTAACCGTTGTGTTTCAGCCAGTGGGCACCTACAGAACATGACTTGATCATCTAATTCCAGCAACATGAGAGCCAAGAGAAGCCCAGGGACTATTCTACTCGGTCACAGGAGGGAGATGGGTATCTCTCCATATTAGAAACAACTTCATGGCACTGGATAACAGCATGATCAACTTGAAACCCCTCTTCATTGGGAAATGAGTTGGCCAGTATGCTCGTAAGATGGTAGGAGACATGTTTGTTCTGGACTCTACTCTCTGCATCAAGGTTCTGTAAAGAAGCCCACGTGGTCTCTTGCTACCACAGCAGGTGGTTTCTCACAGTGGGACTTTCCCTCTTGAAGGAGCAAACCTTAAGGCCTTGTTTTCTTCTCTCCGTCACAGTCTGAGACTGCAATGCAGCATGCAGAGTCTTTCCTGACCTAGAGAGTCTGCCTACTGCTTTTTCCAACTACCCTTGCTCAGACCTGCACAGTGTTGAGTTTTTGGATGTCGTGATTCTCCTCGAAGGAGCTCTGGTGGTCCTTCAGGTTAGGCCTTGGACTGCAAAGTCAGAGGTTCAAATTCACTAGTTGCTACATGGAGAAGGATGGAAAGCCTTGGAAACTCTGTAGGTTGCTGTGAGTTGAGACAGAGTCCATGGCAGCGGGGTTTATACTCCTCTAGGTCCTTATGTGGTTCACGCAGTTTGCACTTGACTATTAACCTAAGGTTGGCTGTTCAAACTCACTGAGCGACTCCTCGAAAGACTTATCTGATGAGGAGCTGTTCCAAGGGCTCAAGTAGAAAGAACATGTATTGAAAATGATGATGCCTGCAAGTCTACAGATGTGCTTGACACAATGTATAGATTGTAATAAGCGCTGTATGAACCCCCAATAAAATGAATTTTCAAAAAGAAATAAAGTAGCCAAGAAGTACACATGGGATTGCCATGAGTCAGGATGGACTCCATTGCAATAGGACGCTCTGTTTCTTTGCTTACTTTCCTCTGTTGTAGTCTGGTGCAGCATTTGCCCTTTCACACAGTTTTCAGAGAAGTCAGTAAAAACCACCCAGAAAAACAAGATCCAATTTCTATCGAGTCCATTCTGACAGATAGTGATCCGAGGGGACACATTTGGACCTCCCCACCAGATTCCCAAGGCTGTCCATCTCGATTGATGTGGTTTGCATCATCTTTCTCCTGCAGAGAAGCTAAAAGCTTAATCATCGTGCCTCCAGGGTGAAGGCAGGGCCACAACTTCTCCACCAGGAATTGCTCCCAGAGTCTCACAATTTGTCTGGACCGAATTTGCTCAGGTAAGCCTTGTTCAGGGCAGTCTTCAGCCCCTTGTCCTGAGACTGAAGATGATGGGGCTGAGGACGGGCATAAGGACTGTGTAGGTGGTGTCCATGAAGGTGTCTCCTTCTAGAGACCGAGGGCTCTTAGGTTTGAAGTAGCTGACGGAAGTGAAGCCATAATTCACAACCACAACAATAAGGTGAGACGCACCCATGGAGGAGGCTTTGTGTTGGCCCTCAGCAGAGGGGATTTTCAAGATGGCAGCCAAAATGAAGGCGTAGGACAGCAGGATGAGGAGAATGCAGCCCAGCAGGGCTGTGATGCACACCAGCCCCATGTCCTTGGCCACAGCTGGAACATTCTCTCCACAGGCCAACTTCAAGAGTGGTGGCACATGACAAGCAAAATGGTGGATCTCATTGGGTCCACAGAAGTGAGGTTTGAAAATTGATGTGGTTACCACCATCCCCATAATGATGCCCCCAATCCAGGACCAGGCGACCAGGTAGGCACAACTCTGGGGGCTCATGAGGGCATTGTAACTCAGCGGGTGGCAGATGGCCACATAGTGGTCATACCCCATGATGGTGAGTATGAAGGAATGGGTGAAGCCAAATGTGAAAGAGAAGAACATTTGATTGGCACAGTCTGTGAAGGGAATTGTGGGACAGGTGGACAGCAGGTTGGCCAGCATGGGAGGGATGATGGTGAAGGTGTAGAGGATCTCAGAGATGGAGAGGGCAAACAGGAAAAGGTACATGGGTGTGTGGAGGCTGTGCTCACTCCAGATGGTGGTCATGATGAGCAGGTTCCCCCGCAGCATGAACAGGAACATCAGCAGGAACAGCAGGAAGAACACCAGCTGAAGCTGGGGGAAAGTGAAGAAGCCAATGAGGATGAACTCAGACACCTCTGAGTGGTTGACTCCCAGCATGGGGAGTGTACCTGGGATCAGATGTGACAGGGAGGGATCAGTCAATGGATGGATGTATAAAAGTCATGAGGTTTCAGCGACCCCCTCAAGATCTTCTGTTGATCAATGATTACAGCTATCACTTATTGAGTGTCTACCTCTTGCCTTGTGTAAATTCTCTTCACAATCCAGTGATGAAGACACTTTAAAAAAAATCTATTTTGTGTCTCTTGAGTCTATCCCCTAAGAACATTGGGGTTAATCCACTTGCTCAAGTTGACATTATTGAAATGATTGAGTCAAGATTCAAACACATGAATGGGTTTACATGAATGGGAACTTTTCCCATACTTTCATTTTTGGATCAAACTTCCATCGTATCCCCAAATAGAACTCTGGCTTCACTGGTGCATCTAACCACTGCCAGTTCACTCTTCTAATATTTTCTGATCAATCTTCTTTATCCCTCAACTTCAGATGCTATGATTTCCCCCTAACCCATGGTTATAAGCTCTTGGACTAGGGTATATTTCTGACTTCATCTGGATCAATCACATTCTACTTCTTGGGTCCCCCAAGTCAGAAATCTGCTATGGGTTGAATTGTGTTCCCTCAAAATATTCCTGTTGATGGAGTCTCTGGGTGGTTCGAATGGTGTATTTGGCCACTAGCCAAATTGGTTACTTGAACCCAGCCAGCTGTGCATCAGAAGAAAAGGTTGGTGATCTACTTCTGAAAGGTTATAGCCATAAAACATTATGGAATTACAGTTTTACTCTGAAACATAGGAGGTCACTTTGAGTCGGAATCTAGAAACTGATAGGCATGCCAATGTAATCCTCTTTGGGAATGGAATTTTGTTTTTATTACTATGACACTGAGTCCCTATTAGTGTAGAATGAATTCTAAACTCTATCATTTCTGTTCATAAGAGAGCAGGGCTGTGGTGGTCATGTACTTGATGTCAATTTCATGAATGAAGGTATAGGGGTGGAGTCTAGCCCATTAATCTTGAGATAGCCAATGAGGTCTCTGTGTGGTCATGGGTTTCTCCTGAGAATTCTCAGAAGTCTCATGGTATTTCCCTCGTGGAGTTGAGAGACCATCTTCCCAGTTGTTGGGAGTCACTCCACTGACAAGACAACGCGGCAACATCTGAGGAACCGGAAGGGCTGGAGGAGAAACCACAAGACCTTACTCTGATGGAACCAGACCTCGGAAGCTGGAAAAGCAACAGAGAGACCCTGCCAGCGCTGAGATGTTTGTATCACCAATGGATACTGCGGATGGACCCTGAGCCCTGGAAATGAGGAGCCATGAGGGGACCCCTGCCAGAGCAGTGACTCTGCACTCACTGGCTTGTGACTTCTTGAGTCAGAAGGAGACTTTATAGACTGGGATCGAACATATTGGCTAATATTGAACTTATAACTTTGATCTGGACTGGGTTGGTATGCTTTCTCAATGTTCCATTGTTCTTGTATATAAACCTTTCCCTTATATCCATGCGTGTGTCTATGAATTTGTTTCTCTTGTCTACCCGGACTAACACAAGGCAGACACAGAGGCTGACATATACTGAAAAAGACAGAAGTCATGTGAAAACCTCCAAGAACTAAAGAACACTAGGGCTATGGAAACTGAGACAAGCATCATCCCCTAGAGAATCAGCAGAGAGAGCCTGAATTTGAACTTCTGTCCTCCTGAACTGTGGCACAGTAAATTTATGTTTTTTTTTAAATCTACCAATACACGGTACTGACATCTTTAAGTGTTGGAAAGAAGATTGTTACTTTTAGGACCAAGGTGCACCTGCCTCAAGCCATGGTATTTGCACACATTTCATTTGCATATGAATGCCAGACATTGAATAAGGAAGACAGAAGAAAAAGCAATACATTTGAACTATGGTGTTGGCAAAGAAGACTAAAAGTATCACGCACTGCCAGAAGAACAAAAAGATGTGTCTTGGGTGCGGTACCGCCAGAATGCTCCTTAGAGGCAAGGATAGTGAGATTTGGTCTAATGTACTTCGGCTAGATTGTCAGCAGAGACGAGTCCCTGGAGAGAGACAGTATACTTGGTATAATGGAGGTGTAGTGAAACAGAGGAAGGTCCTTAATGAGATGGCCTGGCTGCTACAATGGGCTCAAACATAAGAACAATTGTGAGGATTGGGCAGCCCTGCGTGGTCTTCCCTTCTGTGGTGCAGAGTGGGTCCCTAAGAGTGGAAGGTCCCTAACAAGAAGAACAACACATGTGGTTCCTAGATTATTTGCTCAGTTTATAAATTCGCTAAATTGGGCAAATTTGAGAGAATACGGCACTGATGCAAAACTTCCTGCTTTTAATCCATGCATTATCTTCTTATCCTCTGTGAACAGCTGCCTCTTGGTCCATGTACAGTTTCCATACGAGTGCAATGACCTGTTCTGGAGTCTCCATTCTTCTCAGAGTTATCCACAGTTTGCTATGGTCTGCACAAATGCCTTTGCACAGTCAATGAAACAAGTGAATATATTTCTGGTATTCTCTGCTCTTATTCAGAATCCATGTTTCCCCAGCCAGGACATTCCTCACTCCACACCCTCTCCTGTATCACACTGGACTCTTTCGTAGTTCCCTGTCAATACCAATGCTACAGCCATTTAAAAATTTCTCTTCCACAAAATCTTACTTGCATATGCTATGAATGGCATGGTTTGGTAATTTCCACAGCCTGTCAGGTTACCTTTCTTTGGAATGGACACACATAAGGGCCTTTTCCTGTCTGGTGACCAGGTATCTGGCTACCATGTTTCTTGGAGTAGATAAGTGAACACCTGCAGGGTTGCAGCAGTTGGTTCAAATGACTCTGCTGGTGTTCTGTCAGTGCCGGGAGTCTACTTTGTCACCAGTGCCACCAGTCCAGCTTGACCTTTTTTCTTCAGAATCTTTGGTTCTGTATGACCAAATGGTTCAGTGCTGTCTTGAATTCTTTTGGGATCCAGTGACTCTGTGTATTTCATTGCCCAACACCCACAGGACACGAGCAGTCCAAAGTGGTTTCTTGGGGGTGGGTGTCCTGTTGCTATTCTTGAGCTTTTCAGTATCTGACTATGCTCTTCTGGTGTTCATAATCACTTTGGATGATCCTGCTGGGATTTGAAAATACCAGCGACAATTCCCAGCATCACAGCAGCACACAAGTTACTACAGTATGACAAACTGATTGACAAGTGGTGGCCATGAAGAGTATAGCCTTCCCAATCTCCTTGGGGCAGTTCCACTCTGACCTTTAGCGTGTTGGTATGAATCAGAACAGACTATATAGCAATAGGTGTTCATCACAGAGGGGATTCTGTTTGGTGTTATGTGTCCCCTTGTCTTTCTTTCTTTCTTTCTTTCTTTCTTTCTTTCTTTCTTTCTTTCTTTCTTTCTTCCTTCCTTCCTTCCTTCCTTCCTTTCTTTCCTTTTTTGCTGTCCTCTGTGTTGGTCCATGAGCTTTGTGAGTGTTCCTGTACATTCAGGGAAATACATCAATACCAATTTCTCAGCGTCTCTCTTTAAACAAACCCAGGAAAACCTTCCCCAATTCCAGTTCTAAACCACCTCATTCTGGGAAACTTTCCAGCTACCCTTACCCTGGGTCTCAGGGAGAAGACCTGGTTCCTCATTATGGCTCTTCAAATTCCTGCCTTCCTTCCAACTCTGTCTGGATCCCAAGGGACAGAGAGCATTTGTCAGCTCTGTCTCCTTCAGGTTCAGGTCCTCTCTGGACAGGAGAGTTGGTGGGCTCACTCTATTTCGTGTTGATGGAGACAGACAGGATGGAGGCCGGCTGGTCCCTAAAGGTTCCCTGAGGTCATTCCCAATCCTCCAGCAGTAGGCACAGCCTTGTTGGAGCTTTCAGGCTGCCTTTGTGGAGAGCCCCCAGGGAACAGCTAGCTGGGGAGGTCACCGCAGGGATCAGGCAGAAAAGCACCAGCATCAGGGCCTCGCAGCTCTGCCTCTATCCCTGCGGGCTCCCCTGAACATCCAACAGGTGAGATCTTCCTGCTCTTCCTGCTCCAAGGAAGAAGCAGCACAGAACAAAGGGGACCCAAACAGGGCAGAAATCTGAAGCCAAGTCTGAGGCTGTGGAGTCGGTTCTGACCCACGGTGAGTGGAACTACACACCATTGGCTCATTTGGGTAGCAGATCACCAGGCCTTGCTACTGAGGCACCCCGGGTGAGCTCTCACTGCCAGTCTTGTGAGTTGGGTGCTGGATTGTGCCACCCAGGGTCTCGTGAATGTTGAAAAGAATGCGAGGGTGGCAGGATGGTGCCTGCAGGTTGGGAGACTGAGTCTTGTGCTGGGGGTACCGGAGGTGAAAGGAGAGGAAAGAGGATCTTCAGCCTTAGGAGGCTGTCTGGAGGTTCTTCAGTTTGCCCCCGGGGTTCTCGGGGGTCTATCCAGCACAGTGTCCACCGCTGCTCTATAGGTCATTGCATCGGTCTGCATGCCACACGTGGGACCCTGTTGTGCAGAGAGGAACATCACTCCATGGAGGTGTCTCATTGTGGCCCTTTGGAAGCAGGTAGCCAGGTCTGTACAATATTTCTGGAAGCGTTCAATCTTTTAGTTTGTGGTGGAACATTAGAGGTGGTTTTGGGAAAGGCAGGTTATGGTGTTATCAGCTAGATGCTTTCTGGTGATGTTTGCTCATCACGGGTGTTCTCACCATCCTCCTGGAGGCTTAGCTGAAGACCACAGTGAGCTGACTTTTCTACCTGTCTGTGAGGAGATGGGGCACTCAGCTTCAAGAGGTTTGGCTCCTCCACTGACCTGGGATGGGAGATGAAAGAGGGATCTGGGGAGAGGAGAGAGTTGGGTGCACTTCATGGGGGAACTATGTGGAGAGTCAGGTGGAGCAGAAGGAGAAGGTAAAAGTGAAGAAGAAAACAAGTGATGTTGCAACTGGAGTTGGGCTTAGTTTAGAGAGCTGGTCATTGGGAAAGACACTCCTGTGAGCACAAAGGCAGGCTCAGGAAAATAGGCAAAAATTAAAATCATACAAAGCCTTAAGAAAACACATTTCTCTGTCCATTGAAGTTGCTGCTGGTCACGAACCTTGACATGTTATCCATTCAGACAATAGTGCGGATGGCTATGGACTACCTTTGAGTTGATTCCAAGTCATGGAGGCACGATAGGACAAGGTTGAAGGGTCCCAGCACATTTCCAAGGCTGCAGAGACATCACGTCCTGCCAAGGGCCATCTTTGGTAAAATGGAAGGGCAGCGGGAAAGAGGAAAGCTCTTAACAGATGGGCGGACACAGGGGCTGCAGCAATGGCCTCAGAATCGAGAAGTGATGATGAGGCTGGTGTGGGGCCCCACTGCTTTGTTCTGTTGTCCACAGGGTCGCGATGGGTCAGAGCAGATTTGACGGCACCTGACAACAGGAACAACAGCAACCACCTGTAAAGCAGCAGGCTGTCCTATCTTGCTCCTGCAGAGCCACTGGAGACAGTCTAAACCCTGACTCTCGAGTTAGCAGTCAAATGCTTCCTCGTTGCTTCAGCAGGATTCCTTAAAAGGTAAGCCAGGTATATGCAGCACTTAAAACCTAAGCTGATCAGAAGACTCAGAGAGGATAAAGATCTCATGTTTAGGACACTTGAATGCACATGTATATTAAAACTGTGTCTGTGAAAGCCAAAATCCATTTGTGAGGCCACGTATGAAATAAGTCTCCAGTGAATCCCGTCTGACCACTGTCCAAAGATGACACAGCTTTGCTACCAGACACAGAGCACGGTGCTGTCTCTTATGGCAGATGTAGCTAGGCTAAAAATGTAGTACCTTATCATTTGACATACCCTTTGAACTATTTGAAAATGGGTTCAATTTTTAATATTTTCTGCTTTCTTTTCCATTAAGATTTTCATATGCGTTGTCTATTTGTTGTTGCTTTCTTTTTTTTTTTTTGTTTTCCTGCAAGTGTTTTGGGTGATTTTCTGTTTTTGAAATCTAGGACAGGTACAGCTATAGAGACAGTCACCGAGTTGATAATTATCTAGGGGCATGGCAAGAGATGACGATGAGGGTGGGTGGACCACAGGACTTGCAGCAATGAGTAGGAGAAGAAAATGTTCTGAAATTGATTGAAGTGATGACTGCACAACTCTTCTTAATATGATGAAATTTCTGTCAAACAATGTATATGCTAATAAAACTACTTAAACACATAGATACACAAAGAAAAAAACACCAAAACTGGGTGTTAGCTGAAATATTTTATGTATCTTAAGGTCAAAGGATACGAGGGGTTTTCTGTGCAGGATCCCAGGAGTCATTGTGTCCAAGGCCAAGTTCTGGTGAACCCGGAATAGTGGGGTTGGAGAGATCTGATGCTAGAGACAGTGAGGATCCTGTTGGGCATCACAGCCATGAGTGAGAGTAGGATCTCTGGTGTCATTTGTTATTGAAGGTAGGATCCTGGGAGATGTAAATGATTTTGCTTAACTACTATCCTAAAGGTTGGACTTTTCTTGTGGTGCCAAGAAAGAATGGCCTGGCAACCCACTTCTATAAAGACTACAGCCAAGAAAACCTTTTGAAACAGTCCCATTCTGTAACACGTGGGGTCGCTGCAAGTCCGAACCCAGGGAACAGGGGGCTGGCTTTGGCCTAAAAGGATGCAAACAAACCAGGGCAGAAGATAGAAAACAACCTCATAAGCAGTATAGCTACATGTATTGGGGAAACTCGGGATAAGCCCTTTCATGTCTCATTTTTGACTTCTCCTAGACTCTCAGAAGACACAGGTGAAGACACTGGTCACTTCCATTTTATAGTGGCTGAGGGCTGCAACCTTTCTTCTCCAAAGACACACAGTGGAAGCTGGGGCTTGAACCCTGTCTGATGACTCTGGATAATTCTGCTTGGAAGCCAGAATAGAGAAGTTACCAGGCAGCCAACAAGTGGTAAGGGACAAGGGGTGTTGAGGGGAGCCTGGGGCAAGAGTCTCCCTGTCTTACCACCTGTCTGTTAATGTTAAACAGATTGCTCCTTGTTGAACAGAATTTCTTAATTTTTCATGTCTTTAAAAAAATCCATCAATGGTGTGCTTTTACTTATTCTGTTATAAATTGCAAGGGTGTGTGTGTGTGCGCGTGCGTGCAGTTCAGGTCATCAATTTTGTATTCAATCGTTTAAACCATTCATGAACATGACTCGCTCCAAGAATTTACCCTGTATCCATGCCCTGGTTAGGACCCCAGGAGTAAATATGTCCAAATTCAAGTTCCAGTGCATCTGGAAAAGAATGGGTTGGGGTTTGGGGCCAGAGAGCTAATACCAGAGAGAGTGAGGATCCTGTTGGGCTCATAGGCCATGAGTTGAGAGCAGGGTCAATGGTGCCCTCTGGTATCAAAGGCAGGTGCCCCACTCTTCTCACTCTTGTGGATTCCTATCTTCTACTTCACCCACCTGCACACCGTCCCCAGCCCAGCCCCTGCTTTATCCCCACTCCCTTGTCCTCCGCCCCTTTGGCAAACTCCAGAGTCTGTTCCTTTTGGTATGGATGACTTTTGCTTGTTTTTCAAAATCACCTTCACCTGCTCCTTTGGACATTGTCTTTAGGAAGTTTCTCTCCATTCCTGGGCCACACAGAGATTCTCCTACCTATTGTCTCTTCTACGCATTTGAGCATTTTGTCTTTCCTCTCCATGCCCTGAGTTCATCTGTGTGCCTTTACATACCATGTGAGCTCGATTGCATGTACGCCATGTATTCTGTGATCACCGGTTCTATCACATACTAGTGAGTAAGCAACCCATCTTCTCTCCTTGGTGTGGTGCCCTTTCCGTGGATGGGATGCAAATTGTGCAGGATACTTTCTGAGATAGCAAAAGATTTCGGTTGGTTTCTAGGTTTGTTTTGATACCAGCTTCCAATTCATTAAGAAGGATGGTGGTCCTTCCATGCACCCGCCTCAGGGCAGAGGAGGAGATGGTGCTCTAGTTGATGCCCTTTTTACAAGATTCATTTTTCATTGACTTCAATTTTCTGATCCAATTCACAGTTGATTTGACTGGAATTGTGGATAAAATTGCATTGATATGATCATTTGGGGGAGAAAGGCTAGTAGAGTATCAGTTCATTCCATTTGAAGGAAGATATACTTTTTTTCGTATAGGTCAGCTAAACAACCACAGACTGCAGAAGCAGGGACAGGCCTTGGGCTGTCTTCTGTGAAGCCAGTCATTAGAGGCATCTGTGAAACACAGGGCAAGGGCATAGTTCTCACTGCTTGTGGTTTTGTAAATTGCAGCTGCCTTCTTAGACACGTGAGCATGTTACTTATATGAACATGCTTATTATTATTATTATTTTAAAAATTAACTAATGATGGAAGTGGGAAGTGAACTCTATCTTCTGCACAATGACTAGTCTTCTTTAAAAAATCATTTTATGGGAAACTCTTACAAATCTTATAACGATTCATAATTCCAGTAAAGGAAGCATAATTTTACAATTAATGACCATTCTTTTGGATGTTCAAGTTGCACAGTCTTTTCCATCTGATTTCTGAATCTTTTAAAACAAGAACCCTTTAAATGATGGCCGTTTACTTTCATTCTGGATAAAGATAACCCAGGTTTATTTTTATGTCCAGACCAGGAACCTGCCATGCTTTGAGGGACTCCTCATTCTTTTGAGTGGCATCCCCCAAGTAATTCAAACTCACTGCTGCTGAGTCATTGCTCAGTCGTAGTGGCCCCCTGGGCATTTCCAAGACTGTACCTTAAGCCAAGTCTTGAGTAGCATATGCCAGAGATATTATGATCATCACCGTTTCTTCAAATTCCCTTTCATCTCTTATTGAGACTGATGTCTAAGCTTCCATATTGTCTGGATCGTATCTGCCAGGTATACATTGGTCCATCTGCTCATTTCAGTACCTGTAGAGTAATAGATGAAGAATATAAAGCAAGATGGTACAAAGGAGTACCAAGAGAGAAAGCAGTACCACGATAAATGCAAACAGGCTAAGTAATCGATTAAAAAAAAACAAAGACTCGATATATTTTCTTAATCTCCAGGACCCAAATCTGTATTTTCTAGAATAAATACATGATTAACAAGACTCTGATCCTGGTCATCCATACCCATCTCTAATAATTGCTCCAAAGGGCGCCATTGTTTATTTTTTAACCATTAATAAAATGCAAATAGTAGCCAAACATTAGACACAATGTTCATATATTGACCTAATTTTAACTACTCAACATGTAGTTATAGGAGCCATTACTATTTACTTAATTTTACAATTAAGCGGAGAGGCAGAATATTAAGCAAGTAGTCTAAAAGCACAGCCTTCTCCAGTTGTTAAATCTAGATCTTAATTAGTCACCATCAAAATGATTCTAATGTATGGTGACCCCCATGTGCTATGGAGGAGAATTCTATCCCATAACATTTTCATTGGCTGTGAGACCCTTTGGGATTAGATTGCCAGGTCTTTCTTCTTCGGTTCTGCTTTTAAGGTATCTCTGGGTAGGTTCAAACTACCAACCCTTCTGTTTGCAGCTGAGCACATAAGGGTGTGTGTCACCCAGGGACCCCAATCTGTGGCTCTATTGTGACTACCGTGTCTTATTCTGTTTCTGATCTCGTCAGATGCAGCATCCATGTCTGGTCAGAATCACAGCACGGTGTCGGAATTCATCCTCATCGGCTTCTCCCACTTCCCCCAGCAACTCGTCCCCGTTCTTTTCCTGGTGTTCCTGCTGATGTACCTGTTCACGCTGCTGGGGAACCTGCTCATTATGACCACTATCTGGAGTGAGCGCAGCCTCCACACGCCCATGTACCTCTTCCTGTGTGCCCTCTCCATCTCCGAGATCCTCTACACATTCGCCATCATCCCTCGCATGCTGGTTGACCTGCTGTCCACCCGTTCTGTCATTGCCCTCATGGCCTGCGCCACCCAAATGTTCTTCTCATTCACATTTGGCTTCACCCACTCCTTCCTGCTCACTGTCATGGGGTATGACCGGTATGTGGCCATCTGCCACCCGCTGCGCTACAACGTCCTCATGAGCCCCCAAGGTTGTGCTTGTTTGGTGGTCTGGTCTTGGGTGGGGGGCGCCATCATGGGGATGGTGGTGACCACAGCCATTTTCAATCTTACCTTCTGTGGACCCAATGAGGTCCAGCATTTCTTCTGCCATGTACCACCCCTTGTGAAGTTGGCCTGTGGGGACAATGTCTTCCTTGTGGCCACGGGCGTAGGTCTGGTGTGCATCACAGCACTGCTGAGCTGCCTTCTCCTCATCCTCCTCTCCTATGCCTTCATTGTGGTTGCCATTTTGAAAATCCCCTCTGCGGAGGGTCGGCACAAAGCCTTCTCCACGTGTGCGTCTCACCTTATTGTGGTGGTTGTGCACTATGGTTTCGCTTCCGTCATCTACCTCAAACCCAAGGGCCCCCAGTCTCTGGAAGGTGACACGCTCATGGGCACCACCTACACAGTCCTTACACCCTTCCTCAGCCCCATCATCTTCAGTCTCAGGAACAAGGAGCTGAAGAATGCCCTGAAGAAGACCTTTCTCAACAAACTTTCTCCCCCTCATTCCTGAAGTTCCCTTTTTGACAAGAGAGCTGGTGGGTGAAGATGCCTCAGTCTCCTCATCTGTAAAATAGGTATCATTATGTTGAACGTGTCATTTATCTTACATGTGAAATCCCATCTCCTCTTAGCGAGGGTTCACTCTTCCTCCCTGTTTAATTTTCTTTTGCTTTTCCCCTCTTCTTAGACATTGTGCTGTCAATAACGCCCAATTTTTATAACACTAGCTAGGAGCTGGAGATTACCTTTTTAAAAACAAATCTTTTTATTGGGGGTTCTTTCAATTCTTATCATAATCCATACATCCACCCATTGTGTCAAGTACATTTGTACATTTGTTGCCATCATCATTCTTAAAACATTTTCTTTCTACTTGAGTCTTTGATATCAGGTCCTCATTCCCACCCTCCCCCACCCTCCCTCAAGAATTCTTGAAAATTTGTAAGCTATTATCATTTTTTATGTCTCACACTGTCTGATGTCGGCCCTTCTGTCACTTTTCTGTGGCCCATCCTCTAGGGAGGGGTTTATAGGTAGATCCTTGTGATCGGTTCTCCCTTTCT
>PVJH01025176.1:0-25374 GCA_004026705.1 Nesogale talazaci
AGTGCACCTTCTCCAGTCCATCTGGATTTGTAAGGTAGAGTTGGGACCATGATGGTTGCCGGGAGGAAGGCTTCAGGAACTAGAGGAAATTTGTATGCATCATCACTATGCTGTTGCACCTTGACTGGTCTGTCTCCTCCCCATGACTCCCCTGTGAAGGGGCGACCAATTACCCACCAGTGGGCCTTAGGTCCCCACCCTGCTCTCCCCCTCATTCATGATTATGTGATTCTTGTTCTTTGATGCTCAACACCTGCTCCCTACGGCCCTCTTGATCACACATGCTGGTGTGCTTCTTCCATGTGGGCTTTGCTGTTTCTACGCTGAATGGCGACTTGTTTATCTTCAAGTCTTAGAGACTGCAGACATTCAAACATTTTGTAGCTGGGCACGATCATTTCTTCTACTCTGTTTGCCTCTGTATCCATTTGTCTTCAGTGATATCGGGAGTCAATTGGTCCATTGATTTTGATTTTTGTTCTTTGATGCCTGATACCTCATTGTTTTAGCACCTCATGATCGCGCAGGCAAGTGAACTTCTTTTATAGTGGGTTTTGTTGCTCCCTAGCTAGATGGCTGCTCATTTATGCTCAAACCTTTAGGACCCCAGAAACTATATCCTTCGATACCTGGGCACCATCAGCTTTCTTCACCACATTTGCTTATGCACTCATTTTACTTCTGTGATCATGCGGAAAACAAAATTTTAAACTAAAGCTATTTTTTGAAAGACATTAAAACAGCAGTTAGACAATAGTTTCAACAAATATAAACTGTATCAAGGAATAGAAAATGAGGCTTCTATGTAGAAGTAGAAGGAAGCAGTAACCTTTCATCATGCATTAATAACTATGTCATATGTCTGTTAGTCTAGAGACACTCACTATTTGAGGAAACCTGCACAAGCATTTTTCAGAAATGGGCTTGATTATCTTTCAAGGATAAGGACATCTTGTACAAAAATCTTTCTAGTTTTTTGTTTGTTCGTTTTTTGAGCACTCCTAGTTCTAGCTTCCCTTCTCACTATTCTCCTCAAGTCAGTGCAGATTAGCTTCTTAATGTAAATGTGGGTCATGTTTTTGTTCTCTATTAGGATAATACGAAACAGAGCTTGGTCTGTACCCTACATAGAAATCTTGCCTATGCCAACACTTGATTTGGAGATACTTACACAATGCTCCCTTTTTATTTATAATTCCTATGAATATTTGCTAATCCATTTTAAAAGTATCCTTTTCTGCAATGGTCCTTTTCTTTATTTTCTCTGATGGCTATTTTCTAGACAACCTTTCTATATCCTAGATGCTATTGATGAAATGTAGCTAGACACAGTCTATTTTGTCTTTTCATATGCTAGCTTGGGCCACAGTTTGTAATCATTGCAGGAAAGTGCATGTAAGAGGAAGCCCAAGTTAGTAGGGAGAGTTATCAAAGAGAGACATTCACCAAGCTAAAGAATTGCCTTCTATTAGAGATTCCTTCCTAGTGTATGATTACTTACACAGCAATCATTGGTACCTGGTGAACACTGGTATTTGGCATACATTATGTAAAATATTTAGCTAACTCTGAGAGTTATTATCATAATTAACGGACTCAATCGGTGGCATAGTGGCTCAGTGAGCCCAGGTGGCCCACTGGCTTGGTGGTTCAAATCCAGCAGCAACAAGGTTGGGTAGCTCCCACTATCACCAGAGGGCAGTAATGCCCCCACCCAAAAAAAAAGAGTCAATTAAAGAAAATTAAAATAATCAGTTTACTCTATAAAATGGAACATACTACACTTTTGGAAGTATGAGATAGGAAGCTGCAATTTTGAAAGCTCTTCCACAGTGTGTAACCACTTATACTCTATAAGAATTGTTAGATCAGTCATTAGGCATGGTGACTTATTGCAAGAATTTTAAACACTGTTTAAACACCTATTATAAGGATTAGATCATTTATTTTGTACAACTTCATTTATTAAAACTAGGGTAAAATGTGGTGAAGAAAGCTGATGGTGCTCAGCCATCATAGGATATATCGTCTGGGGTCTTAAAAGCTTGAAGGTAAACAATAGACCATTTACTTGGGAAGAGGCCACACCCACACAGAAGAAACAACAGCCAGTGTGGCCACATGGTGGTGAAAGGTCTAGGCAAAACACACATATCACTGTGCTCACTGAGGACATGTGTAGACTATGTGGTAGCATGAGTCATAGAAGAAGCTTATTTGCCTGTGTGCTCATGAGTTGCTAAAACAATCTGGCATCAGGCATCAAAGAACAAAAGCTAAAATCAATGGACCAATTGACTCCCGATATCCCTGAAGACAAATGGATACAGAGGCAAACAGAGTAGGAGAAACGTTGGTGCCCAGCTACCAAATGATTGAAAGTCTGGACTCTCAAAGACTTGGAGATAGTCAAGTCACCATTCAGCACAGAAACAGCAAAGTCCACATGGAAGAAGCACACCAGCTTGTGTGATCAAGAGGGGCCAAAGGGAGCAGATATCGAGCATCAAAAAACAAGAATCTCACCATTATGAATGAGGGGGAGAACAGGATGGGGACCTAAGGCCCACTGGTGGGTAATTGGTCACCCCTTTACAGGGGAGTCACAGGGAGGAGACAGACCAGTCGAGGGACAGCCGGGCAGTGTTGATGCATACAAATTTCCTCTAGTTCCTGAAGCCTTCCTCTCCCCCCAATCATCATGGTCTCCACTCTACCCCACAAATCCAGATGAACTGGGGAGGGATTACTAGAGGAGAGGGGAGCTGGAGATGTGGGGAGACCAAGCTGCTGTAAGGGTGTAGAGAGGGTGGGGTGGAGGGAATGCAAGGGTGAATCCACTCTGACCAAGGATGAGGAATATGAAGAGCCTTGCAGAGGACATTGCAAAGTGAACCGTTGAAAATGCAATGATTTAACACCTTGTCATTTGATTTCTCTTTTTACCCATTTTAAATTTGGTCCAGGGTTTTAAATCTTTTCTACTTTCTTTTTTATCGAGGCTTGCCCCTGCTTTATTTTATTATTGTTGTTAGGGTTTTTTTTTTTTTTGGTATGTTTTTGCTTTCATCTCTTATTATTGTTTTTGCATGTTTTTCTGTATACAAAATCTAGGATAGGTACATTGTTAGAGACAATAGCTGAACTAATAGTTTCTTGATGGTATGGCAGAGGAAGTTGGGAGGAATAGGGAGTTAATCACAACAAGAACAAGAAAGAAGGAAATGTTCTAAAATTGTCTGTGTTAATGATCATAACACTCAAAGCTGTTGAATTGCATGTTATATGGATTATGTGCCAATAAAATCTTTGTTTAAAATGAAAAAAAAAATTTTTTTAAACTTCAATTGTCCTGCAGTGGCTTACATGCTCTTTTATTACAGCAGTAAAATATTACAAAGAAAAAAAAACAAAAATAGGGTAATATGATATATCCAGGAAATGAGTACATACTGTTGTTATGTACTGCCCAATGGTTGCCATTCATAGCGACCCTACATACAACAGACAAAACACTGCCTAGGCCTGCACTATCCCCACAAACATTGCCTTGTATGAGCCATTGTTGCAGCCCCTGTGTCAATCCATCGCCTCAAGATGCTTGCTGTTCTTCACTGGCCTTCACCTTTATTAGGCATGATGGTCAATTCCAGGCACTGGTCTGTCCCAATAGCAGGACCAAAACACTTGAGAGGAAGTCTCATCATGCCTTCTTCCATGATGTATTCTAATTGCACTTCTTCCAAGACATTTTATTTGTTCCTTTGGTAGTCCATGATAAATTCAACATTTTTTGCCAGCACCCTAATTCAGATGCATAGATTGCTTTTCTCATTTTCCTTATTCATTGTCCAAATTTCGTATGCAAAATAGACAATTGAAAGTATGAAGACTTGGGTCAGGTGGACCTTAGTCCTCAGAGTGACTTGCTCTTCAATGTTTTGAAGAATTCTTGTGCAAAAGATTTATGCAACACAATAGATCATGTGATTTATTCACTGCTGATTTACTGAACACTGATTGGGGATCCAAACAAATTGAAATCTTTGGCAACATCAGTAATTCATCCATTTATCATGATGTTAATGGCTATTTGGTTCAGCTGTGATGATGTCAATTTTCTTTACAGTGATGTCAAGCACTTTAAAAGCTAAAATCCGTGATCTTCCTTAGCAGATTCCAGTCCTCATTTTCAGAAAGATTGTGTCATCTGCATCTCATATTGTTAATAAATATTGTGTTGATTCTGATGCTAGTGCTTTCTTCTTCATATAGTCCATTTTCTCAGATTATTTCCTCAGCATGTAGATTGAATAAATACAGTGAAAGGATACAAGGTTATTGGGGCTGGCCAGTCCTTTGATATACTCACAGCAAGGGTTCAACAGGCAGTTGTGTAGCGATAATTAATATTTATTATAGCACCAATATAGAGATCTTGAGAGAGAGAAAAGAGCATTAGAAGTTACATATATATACTTTCATGATCCATGCTCACCTCCGCCCCATTAGATGATCCATGTGAAGAGAGAGAGACAGGAGAGTGGCAGCCTAGAGGGTGGCAAGCTGGAGCGCAGCATGCTTGCCCCCTATCCTATGTCCCATCCCTATATGCCCTCTGAAATCAAGCCAGGCCCCTAATTACAGGCAAGGACATATCACAGGAGAGGGCTGTCTTAAGGGTTATATGGTGATAAGGGGAGTGATCTTATGGTGACTAATATGAAGAGGGGAGTGGAAAGGCCAGACCTTAACCTGTGGAGGTAGATAAACATTTCTATCAGTCTGGGGGCTAATAACAATGGCTCTTGAATCCCCGCCCACAGGCTTTGAGGGAAGCAATCCATCATCCTAACAGCAGGGAAGTTAGCTCATAGTTAGACAACACAAAGGCCTTAAGTAATTGGGAATTTCCAGCAGAATAGCTAACTCAACTTCCATAACAAATACTGGTAAATAATCTGCTTAATATTTGGAGCATAATAATTGTGGAAAAGCTCTGTCTTCATCCCACACAAGGCTGACACATACCTTTCCTGATTTTATGGTAATCCCTGGTTCTCTTCAAACAACTGTCTCAATCCATGTACAGATTTCCCATGAGCACAATGAAGTGTCTTGGAATTCTCATTTCTCTTAATCCTATCAATACTTGGTTATGATGCAAACTATTCACATATGCAGTAAAGAGCAAGCAAAAATCTTTCAAATATTCCCTGCACTCAGTCAAGAGGCATCTGATTTCTGCAATGATATCCTCCTACTATGTCCTCTCCTGAATCTGGCTTGGATTTTTGGCAGCAACTTGCTAATGTGCTGATGCAATCATGGTTGAATGATTTCCACAAAATTTTACTTGCGTGTGACATAAATGATGTTCTTGATAATTTTCACATGATGTTGGGTCACCTTTCTTTGAAATGCATGCACATATGGATCACAAATTTCTTGATAACTGTCTCACAAATTTCAGGTAACTGGCTCACAAATTTCTTGACATAGGTGAATGAGTTCTTCCAGAGCTACATCAGCTTGTCGAAATGTTTCTATCAGCTCTCCATCAATTTTTTTAGTCCTTCTTTTCACTTATGCCTTCAGCATAGCTTGGGCCTCTTCCTTCAATAGCACTGATTCTTGATCCTATGCTAAATTTTGAAATGGTTTAATGTTGACTAGTTCTTTTTTTGTACAGTGTCTCAGTGTGTTCTTTCCACCATCTTTTCATGCTTGCTAAATTTTTCAATGCTTTCCTCATCAGCTCAAGCTCACTGCCCTTGAATGGATGCTGACTCGTGGAGACCCTATAGGACAGAATAGAACTGCCCCTGTGGGTTTCTGAGAGTGTCAATCCTTACGGGAGTAGAAGACTTCATCTTTCTTCTACAGAATGGCTCATGAGTTCCAGTTGTTCTAGGGCTCCTATAGAATCTCTCAGTACTATACAGTGAGACTTGAATTTACTTTTTGGTTCTTTCAGCTTAATATATGCTGAATTGGTATCTAAGAAGTTACTGAATCATTATTTTTCACCAATGCCTCCAGTGCAGCACGGGTTTCTTCATTCCATACCATCAGGTTGTGATCATATGCTGCCTACATCTTGAAATAGCTGAAAGTTCAGTAACATTTTTGGAACTGTGACTGTTTGTTCCTTTCATCTTCTTTTGATATTTCTTGTATTTTTCAATATTTTTCCTGTGTAATTCTTCAGTATTACAGGTCCAGGCTTAGACTTTTTTCCTTCGGTTCTTCAGTATGGGAAGTGCCAAGAACGATCTTCTCTTTGGGTTTTAAAACTCCAGATCTTTGAACCATTCATTATAATTTATAGCTTTGTCTTTTCAAACCACCCTTTGAAATATTAAGAGTTTTATTTATACTAGATCCACACATTACATAATTCAACAGTTCAATCATATCAAGAAAAATTGTACAATCAATTTCAGGATAATTTCTTTTCTATTTTCCCATATCTTTGAAATAATCTGTTCAGATTTTTTTACATCAACACTTCTTTCATTTGCTTTATTTCTCTATACTCATGAGAGGGTTGTTAGAATTTCATCACTTATTTTGGAGTTTTTTGTCTTCCTTTCTTGTTTTTTATTGACATTTGACTTCACCTATGATGTCATCAATTTCATCCCATAACAAAGTCTGACCTTTGTTCACTAATGTTCAATGTATCAAATATATCCTTGAGTATCTGTAAATCCAAGGAAATATACTCTAGGTTATATTTTGACTCTCAAAGACTTGTTTTAATTATCTTTAGTTTCAAAAAAATTTTTTTTCTTGAACTTGAACTTGCATAAGAGCAATTGATGATATGTTTCACAGTTAGGTGATGGTCTTCCTCTGATTAATGATATTGAGCTTCTCCATCATCCCAATTCAGCAATATAGTCAAGTTAATTTTTGTGCATACACAATTCTTGTTGATGAAAGGGTATTTTCAATGAATAAATCATTGACCTCTCAAAAACTTATTATAGGATGCTCTACATTATTTCTATCACCAAAGCTGTGCCAAGTTTTCATATATATATATATATATATATATATATATATATATATATAGTAGAGAGATAATATTACCAGAATATCTATCTGTGTTATGGAAGTGGAACACACTACTAACATGTATGAGAGAGTTCTACCTATTCATACAGATGTCTTGAATAAAGTATCTAACCATCTTCTTCTGAAAAGTTAAACCATAAAAACTCTAAGAAACCCAATTCTGAATGAAACTTAGGATCATCATGAGTCAGAATCAACTCAAAGGCAAGTGATTTGCTTCCTTGTTTTTGTTAGGCTGGTTGGTTGGTTTGATTAGACATCTCTATGGACATCATTTCTAACTCTATGGACAATTGAGTGTTGTTGACAATTCTCCAGAAAGGAGGTAAATATTTTCCTTGATTCAGTCTCAGTCTGCAGTTTGACTGGAGGTGGAACCAGATCCCAGGTCTCAGATGTCAGTCCCTTGGGAATTTCCAGGAGAAATATGTTACCTCAGGCTCTCCTGCCTTCTGTGCAAGAGGAAAGGTCCCACCTGTGGTTGAAGAGATGGGTAGAGATGAGTGAATTAGATGGTACAGGCTTATTTCAGGTAAAGTTGGACACACAGAACCATCTAGCTGTAACCACCAAGTTTACAGGAAGCCATTGCGGTGATTGTGAGTATCTTTACTTTGGAGAATACTGTTTGGACTGCCCTTTGCTCAGATGGCATAGCAGGTTACACATAGGGCGACTAACTTTAAAGGCAGCAGTTTGAACTCACTAGCCACTCTGTGGGAGAAAAAAATGATGCTTTCTAGATTCAAAAAGATTTCCAGCCTCAAAAACCCCACAGGAGAAGTTCTACTTTGTTCTATAACATCACTAAGAGATAGGATCAACTTGATAGGTTTGATTTTTGATCCCACTGACTCCTTCTGAGGATATGTGTTTCTCGCCTGGCCTCAGTACCTAAGTTGCTCCTTTAAAGTTCCTTGAGACTCAAGCCTTGTATTAATAAGCACAAAACTACCAGCCTCTATCAGTCTGAACTAAGCTTTCAGTAGCTCAACTGAATGGCTCATTAAAAGGGTTGAAAAAACTTGAATTTGTCAGCCATCCGTGGGAAAGGTTGTGGGAAAGGGGCCCGGTCAATTTACCCTCTACTTCAATGAGGAAGTAAGATTCACTGGTGCAGAAGGTACATTTGTCTTCATAGTTCTAAGAAACTGGACATAACCTCAATATTTGATCTCCAAATTCAACAGAGGCCAAAACCTTGAAGAATACACTAAAACTTAAGGTATATCTAGTTTCCCCTCTCAGACATTCTGACATTTTCTGAATCTCTGCCAAGCAGCTATATGGTCTGATTAAACATTTTAGTGACAGGGGATTACTTACAAGAAATACTGCATTAGGTTGAGTTTTTATTGCTCCATTTCATTCAAATCATTTCCTGGTAGCATCACTGTGAGTGAGTTTATACCACTTGGAAGATCATCACAGTATTTGAGAGGTGAAATAAGATAGCCTTTAAGATTTGGGATACTCCTGGGGCTCTTTGACTATGAAAACATTACTGGAGACTGAACAGTGACCTTATATCCAGTTTTTGAGAACCATTGCCCATAAATTTTACTTCCCCATTGTACATACATCTAAGGGTTATTTGACCTGGTCTCTTTCACAAAATCCCACCCAGACACTTCCTTTGACTATGTTTCCCTAGGGAAGGATGACATATTCATGATTTTCCCTTTATCCAGCATGCTCGGTGGAGTTACTGAATGATTTCAGGTAGTTAGAGGAGGGCAGCCTTGATGCTGGCTAATACAAAACCTGAGGCTGAAAGGGGTTCTTCCCGAGAAGAGAAGAGGTAGGACTGCTCTGCTGTGAGAGGTTGCGGCCAGAGTGGGGAGTAACTGCAGTTGAGCAAGAGAAGTGACTCTGAGGCCCTAGGGTAGTTGCTATTCCTAAACTCTTCTCTCTGAGACTTCTGGGATCAGAAATCTCTACTTTCCCACTGCACTACCTAGAATTTGCAGTTACCCTTTAAGATGCAGTACACAATGCCTTTTTCCAAGGTGTCTTAGGGCGGGCTTGAATTGCATACCATTAAGACTTGCCTTTAGTACGAGAGGACTTAATTAGTTGCATCACCCAGGGACACTTTTCTCCTTGTCGATATATTCCGTCTTTAAAAAAGACATGATTTCAAAAGATGAGCAGATACAAACACCCCATCAAGGACACAGCTTCAATTGTTTAAAAAATCTTAATTTTTCATCATTATTCTTTTAGCTAACAGGGCATAGATGTATAGGTCTTATCTCTTAATTTTAAAAGGAAATATGAGGGAGTTATCTTCAAGAACAAGAATGTATTGTTACACACACACCCTATTTAGTAAATATAACTTCTTTTCCTTTGCTGTAAGAGCAATGGTGAACATCTTGAACTATTTACCACAAGGTCAATAAGTCAAAGCCACCGACCGCTCCTCCAGAAAAGGGTGAACTCTCGCAAAGGTTAACAATCTGGGGAACCCACAGAGGTAGTTCAACTGCTTCTGCTGGTGTTGCCATGAATCAGAACCAACTTGATGGCACTGCGTTCGCGTTGGGGTTGGTTTTTCTGTGCCATGCCAACTTATGGCAGCAACCAATCAATATTTCAAGTGATTTCAACCACCACCAGACTCCTTTGCTTATTTTAAAAAGTCAAGGAATGACTTGAGATGTTTCATGTACACGAGGCTGGTTCAGCAGAAAACTGGACAACAATGTCTGAGAAGGAATAGTGTGTAAACTCTAAAGGTTGTGGGAATGAGTGATGTAACTTCAAATGAAAATCAGAAATTGTCAGCACTCACTTTAATACTAAAAGGGAATTCATCAATTTGTTATCATGTAGTTATAAGTTCTTACTTATATTAGAAAACTTAAAACTATAAGACAAATATATGTAAAATCACTACCATTGGTTCACTATCAGCTATAGCAATAATTAATTACTTCTTGTTTCATCCACAAGCTATGCTATTTTTGCAAATATATGTATATACACCGTTTTCACTAATACTATGCAGGCTTTTAGTAACTTTCTCTTGTTTCTTTTTTTAACAAAAAAAAACATGAAAATAAAAAAAACATGAGATACTGATAACTACTGATGCAGAATACAAATTTCCCTTTTCTAGTTATAACATAAGCTTTGCTTGTAGTAAAGAGTATTAATTAATCTTTAGGCTATTTTAAATAAAATTCTCTTTACATTGCTAAAAACTAGTCAGCATATAATGAAGATTTCTAAAAACTTCCAGGAGAGGATTTTGAGAAAATTCAACTGCACTGTGTTTCCAAAAGACAGAGTTTTCTTGACTGCTAATTTCATTCAAAAACAGACTTGAATTAAAAATCACAGAAACAGAAAATAAATCACTAAATCTATTTTATGCAAAAATACTTTTGAAGAGAAATATGTAGTAGCAATATTCAACTGCATTTATTAACTTGAACACTTAGAACTTGCTCAAATTACACTTTTATGATCATATACATTTTAGCAAATTAAATTTAGATAGTTAATAAAATCAATAATAGTAATACGACATGTCTTAACCACCCTGGGTAAAATTCAGTACAGAATTTCAACTACATTTTATGAAAACTACTCCTCTTATACTAGTTCTTCATTTAAGGTTGGCTCTTGACTCAGGAGTTAAGCACTGGTGTCTAACCTAAGGTCTGTGTGATCATAAAGAATATAGTCAGGAAATTCGTGATATGTGCATTAAATGTCAATAAAGCTGTTAGAGAAAATATTACAGCCAAAAAATTCTATAGAGCAATTCTACTTTGTCATGTGGGGTCACTCTGAGTAGGAGCAGACCCAGTTATTACTAATTTAGTAAAATTGTTTTTTATCGAAACTTCAAAACTAAAGTTATCTATATATGGTGACTGAGAGTTTATTTAATAGATAAAGAGACACCTGTGTTAAGCCTTTACACGTAGATTGCAATGTTGTAGGCAGAATATTTATTGCATGACTTCCTGTAATCCTTCGTCCCTTTTATGCCAATGTAGATCTCTCTAAACACAGTGTAGGTGATCAATACATGCTTGTTGATAAGATAAACATATGCTGCATGATAAATTGTTAACTCGCATAATAAGAAAATAATTTCCTTCTATTGTTTTAATGTAATTTCTAAATATTCATAATGTTCTTTATTGTTTTATAATATTGGTGAGGCAACACAATGGTTTATTACATGTTTTATCATTTACTTATAGTAACACTTTCAAGCTGAAATCATAGACAAGACTCAAAATTTTCCTTGAAGCATATTTCAAAATTCTTTGAACTCTCTTTAAATAGTAGGAGTCCTCCCCTTCCAGGTGGGATTCTGACTGTCTTTCAGTGCAAATGTAAAACACTAAGTAGGTAAAAAGTCATTCAATGAGAATGTCCCCTGCAGATGCCTGAACCCATTGAGGTAAGTCTGTTCTGTCTGATTGTGACAGGATAGAGTACTAACTTTCTTTCTCCTTTATATAGAAACATGATGAAGGTTTCAAGCCACAATGCTGGGACGTCTGCTTTCAACTTTTCTGTCAATTACGATATGTTTGTCCTGATTGGCATCCCTGGCCTAAAGGAGCTACACCTTTGGATCTCCATCCCATTCTGCCTGATGTACCTGGTGGCTGTGTCAGGCAATGGCATGCTGATCTGTGTGGTAGCCTTGGAGCGCAGTCTTCACGAACCCATGTATCTCTTCCTCTCCATGCTGGCATTTTGGGACCTGATTCTATCCACATCCACGGTGCCCAAAGCCCTGAGCATCTTCTGGTTTGATGACATAAACATCTCCTTTGGGGGCTGTGTCACACAACTGTTCTTTATGCATTTTGCGTTTGTGGTGGAGTCGGGCATTCTCTTGGCCATGGCCTTTGACCGCTTCGTAGCCATTTGCTACCCACTGAGATATACCACCATTCTTAGCCATAGCGTCATTGGCAAAATAGGGGGTGCTGTAGTGTTCAGGAGTTTTGCAACTGTCTTCCCCATTGTCTTCCTTGTGAAGCGTCTGCCCTTCTGCCGGACGAACATCATCGCCCATACTTTTTGTGAACACATGGGGCTGGCCAAGTTGGCTTGTGCTGATATCACCATCAATATTTGGTATGGAATCTCTGTTCCATTACTCAGTGTTATGCTAGATATGGTGACCATCGTCATCTCCTACGGGCTCATCCTGCGGGCAGTTTTTAGGCTGCCATCTCACGATGCTCGAATGAAAGCACTCAGCACCTGCGGCTCTCACGTCTGTGTCATTCTCATGTTCTACCTTCCAGGGATTTTCACTGTCATTGCTCAGCGCTTTGGACGGAAAATCCCCAAGCATGTGCACATCCTGCTGGCCAATCTCTATGTCCTTGTCCCTCCCATGATGAACCCAATTATCTATGGAGTAAAGACAAAGCAGATTCGTGAACGAGTGGCCCTTGTGTTTTCCCTGAAAGGGAAGTGTGGCAAAGGATGATGGGACCTTAGCACAGTGTGTTGTAGGAAAGTATGATGGGTCTTGGTAGAAAGCAAGACCAATAAAAATATTTTTTTTAAATAAGAAAGTAAGAAGAGAGAGAGAGATCCTACGTTCTATGAAACGGAGTCCTTTTCCATGGAATGGAGTTGTCCCAAGCTGTAAAATTATATGAGTCCATTATTTTAAATGTAAATAATCTCATGAAAATCTATGTACTCACAGATATAAAAGCTATTGTTTTAAAATGCAGGGATTGTCAGTATTTAATGAAAAGGCGAGGTCATTCTTTCACTAAACTAAAATGTAATCAATAAATAAAGCGTTCCTCCTCGCGCTAATGTTGAAATTTCAAATGTTTCATTGTCCTTCTCAAAAGCTATCAAGGATCCAGGTTAGAAACACTGACCATCAGAATTGTGTGACTTCAAGGGAAATATGAAAGTTTCCATTTTGTTCCAACTTTGTTCTGTTCACAAAAGAGCACCTTTGCAATCTTGTAATAAATTTGGGAATACCTGATGATACTATCTAGTGTCATTCCTACATATAAAATGATAATATAGATTGGTCAGTGTATCTTTTGGGAAAAACAAGAACATAACAATCAGGTCAAGTGGTCTGGTGATATAAGTTGTCCTAGATGTTGTGTGTCTTTTACAACCCTCACAAATTTTCACTGAACACCCCCCCCACACACACACACACCTTTCAAACTTGCTAATATCTATTTCACATAGCAGTATACAGAGCCAATGATAAAATCAGTGGGAAAATACTTGGGGGAAAAATCCTACATGCATTATGTGTCATTGCCATTAATTTCTTTATATCTCTTTATGGTCAAAAGTTCAAAGTAAGACACAAGAAAAACCTGGATATAGAATTGCCCTGACACAACCTTGGAATTGGGAAAAAACTGAGAGAAGGAGGAAGCCATGATAATGCCATTAGGGCACTGTCCAATAACCTTTATACCTAGATCTCCCAGGATGTCTTTCTCAGTTTGGCCTTGGACTTTTTCTAGTTTGATAAAATGAATAAACCTTTTTCTTGGAAGAGTTATCTGGTTCTTTATATATATATATATATATATATATATATACATACACATATATACACATATATCATTGTTTAAAAATATGTGAAGCATCCTCCTATCTATTGTGCATTTTGATAGATATGCCACTCTCTGCTAACCGCTATGGTATTTAAGTATCATCAAACTCATCTTCCTGGTTTTCTGGTGTGTCCACTCAAATTGTTTTGTATAAAGGGTATCTTTCTTCTGTGGAACTAACTCATATGTCTTTGATGAGTGCCTGATCTGTTTTCTCCTTTGCCATCCCTGGCATCACTTCAAATCTCTATGACTTTAGCATTTCAAATCCGAAATGCTTTACTAATCAGTCACATGAAAAGGCCAAACCAGAAGAGTAGAGAAATAATGCATTGCGACAAGGCAAGCGAGCAGCACAGAAAGATGAAAGTTACCATAAATAAAGGATAATATAAAAAGAATATGTAGCATGTGTTTGGAATAGATATGTGGCGGTCATGGGCTTATGTTAATTTCATGATTGAGATGTAGGGGTGGAGTCTAGTCTGTTAATCTGGAGATGGTCATTGAGTAGCCAAGGAGGCCTCCATGTGGGCATGGCTTTCTCCTGAGACTTCTGGGAAATCTCATGATATTTCCCTCGTGAAGACGAGAAGCTATCTCCCTAGTTGTTGGGAGTTAGTCTCAGAGACGATGAACTACATAGGAGACAAGATGGCAGTATCTGAGAAACTGGAAGAGCCGGAGGAGAAGCCACATGGCCTTGCCTGATGAAACCAGACCTCTGAAGCTGGAGAAGCCACGTGGAGATCCCTGCCAGCGCTGAGTTGCTTCTACCACCACTGGATGCTGTTGATGGACCCTGAGCCTTGGAAATGAAGAGCCATGAGGGGACCCCAGCCAGCACCGGGACTCTGCACCCACTGGCCAGTGAATTCATGAGTAGGAAGGAGACATAAAGCAATTGATTATGTTAAGATCAAGTTGGGAAGATGTATCTAAATTCCTTGGCAAAACTTAGAAATGTTTATTTAAATCATTTTTAAAGAAATGAGAGCACAAAGGCAGGATACTTGAAGATATTGACCCGGGTTGATAAGGGTTTGAAAGTATGCAGGATGTGCCTAGGCAGGATCCCTGAAAAGAGAACCAACCTAAAAGATACCACCTGGAAGCCAAGAGACACTGACAGTAGGCAGGAGTCATCATAGTGCCAGAAACCATGCTGAGATGACCTTACCCATAAGGTCAGCAGTACAAAATCACCAATTGACCCACAAGAGAAAGCTGAGGCTTTCTACTCCAATAAAGATTTCTAGTCTTAGAAAGCCACTCTTTCATACAGAATCAGTTTGAATCAACCCTCTAACAGTGAGTGAGTTTTAGATTCACAAAGATTTGGCTTGGAATTGCGCAGTCATCATATTCACCATATGTTACTTGTGTGCCTCTGGCAGAGGTATAGCTATGGAAAATAGTATTAAGTTGCTGAATGATCTCTTATGGATGTCAGCGGAAACTGAGATAGCACCCCACTTCCAAAGGCACCCAAAGCATGTACCATGCCTGTCATACCGTAGATTTGCCTCTGACCAGTGG
Organism: Nesogale talazaci; assembly: GCA_004026705.1. NCBI lineage: Eukaryota > Metazoa > Chordata > Mammalia > Afrosoricida > Tenrecidae > Nesogale > Nesogale talazaci. Next base: position 15,219 of record PVJH01025176.1, read on the forward strand.
GCAAACTCTTTAGTCTCCTTAAGCTTTGATTGTCTTCCCTGTAAAAAAGGCACAATGATAACTGCTTTAGTAGTACTTTTGATTTTTGATATTAGATAGATAACAAAATAGATAGCGATGCCGACAGAACTGGGTAGTGTTTCTTTCTGATTGTTCAGAGATACTAAGATTTAGAACAGACCATATGGCATCTAACAACTGCAATGAGTTGTAGTCCAGTCAAGTCCAATTCACATTACCTCTTGTGTGCCTCATTAGAATTGTGCTCCATGGGGTTTTCAATGACTATTTGCATATTGTGTAAAAATTGCACTGAGGTCAAGTCAATTCTCCCTCATAGCCACACAATACACTAGCTTAAGGGTGCTTAATATGTTGATCACAATCTACTAGTTGGGTAGATCACATGGCATTAAAAAAAATAGACCAAAGCCTATCATCAATTGTGTCACTTAATTGGTATACAGTGCAGCCAATCAGATGCAATCTTAGATGTCAAATGCATGCACAAACAACTGCGCTAAGTGGAACAAAACTGACAAGCTAAGTTATCGCCAATTTGTAGACCTTGGTTTTTATCTCTTTGTGACAGTCATGTGCTTATGTTAATTTTATGATTGAAATGTAAGGGTGGAGTCTAGCCTGTTAATCTGGAGATAGCCATTGAGTAGCCAAGGAGGCCCCTATGTGGGCATGGCTTTCACCTGAGACTCCTGGGAAATCTTGCGATATTTCCCTCGTGAAGATGAGAAGCTATCTTCCCCAGTTGTTGGGAGTTAGTTTCAGAAAAGATTAATCACGGACAAGACAAGCTGGCAGCGTTCGAGAAACTGGAGGAGCCAGCAAAGAGACCACACAGCTTTGCCCTGATGGAGCCAGAGCTCTGAAACTGGGGTGGCCAGATGGAGACCTCTGCCAGCGATGAATTACTTCTGCTGTTGATAGACCCTGAGCCCTGGAGGCGAGGTGCCCTGCCAGCACCGGGATTCTGGACCCACTGATCTGTGACTTCGTGAGTCGGAAAAAGACTTTATGGTCTAATTTCGGGCATATGGGTTAATTTCAGACTTATGACTTTGAACTGGACTGGGCTGGGATGCTTTCTCCATGTCCCATTCCTTTTGTATATAAACCCTTTCCTTATATCGATATGCATGTCCTTGAATTTGTTCCTCTAGTCTACCCGGATTAACACACTCTTAAATGTAATAAAATGAGTGGGGAAGCTGGGTCAAATAAGAAGACAAAAATGTATCACTTTTATAGAATGAGAAATTTTGACATTACAAGTGACATTTAGCTGAAGTCCAGAGTGTATGAACAGTTCTGGAACATACTGGCAGAGGGAAAGTATCCAAACATGAGAAAATGTGCTGCCTCCTTGACTACATTACTTGGTTTTACTTTTTTATGTGAGTCAGCCTTCTCCCACATAAAGATCGTGAAGTCCAAGTACTGTTCCACCATGACTGATGATCATTTGGAAGTGTGCTTGAAACTGGCAGTCAGCAGCTACTGTTCTGACTATGCATCCCTGGCTCATTCCATTCAGTGAAAGTCAGAGTAAACTCAGGTAATGACAAAAAATGTACATAGTCAATTGTGTTGTGTTGTGCTGTGCAATAGAGACTAGTGTGGTTGTGCAAGGTACATAAACATACAGTGCACATATAAAGAATTTTCAATGCATTTATGAATAAATGTAATAAATAAATATGCATAGGTATATGTTTTGCATTATTGTAGTTGGCAGATCATTTTGACTTGATCATTTTAAAGAGTGCATGCTGAAAAAGATATGAGCACCCATGGACTAAAGTAATACTGTTCCACAGGGTTTTATGGGCTGTAAATATTTTCTTCTTTTTAAAAAAATCATTTTATTTTAAAAATAATTTTTGTGCTTGCTTCGGTGGCACATATACTAAAAAATCACTTTGTTGGTAACTCTTACTGATATCAAAACATTTCAAAGATCGATCACATCAAGCAATATTGTACAATTGCTACCACAATCAGTTTCAAACATTTTCTTTCTTCTTGAACTACTTGATATCAGCTTCCCATTTCTCCCACCCTCCTCCTCTGTAACCCATCCTCATCCCCAGGAGCCCGTATTCTTTTTTTTTTCCTGTAGTTTTGGGTGTGGGTGGTCATATCTTACACAGTTCAATATATTCACATGCTATTCTGTTATTTGATTCCATTGAGTGGGGTTATACAGTCATAAATGCTATCATTCCCCCACCCCTTATTCCCCCCCTTTTTTCCCCTGTACCTTCAGGGAACAATTGTTTCTGCTACTGTTTCTGAAGGGATATTTATCTTAACTTTCATATACTGAATGGTCTTAAATATACAAATGAGCATATGCAAATCTAACATGATTGATGATGTAGAAATGATAAAAACCATACTAGGTGGAGGAGAAAATATTAAAGAACTAGAGGCTAGTTATATGGTCCATCAGTACCATACTGTATCCTGAATTTATCATCACTTCCATGTTATCCTTCTGAGAGGGACTGTCCATTTATCTTACAGGTGGTTGTGAGTCTCCTTTACATGCATGCCTTTTCACATCGATTTAGTTTCTTATTTTTGAATTTCTGATACCTCTTCCATTTGACAACTGTGGCAGTCAATGTGTTTATGTTAATTTCATGATTGAGAGGTAGGGGTGAAGTCTAGCCTGTTAATCTGGAGATAGCCATTGAGTAGCCAATGAGGCCTCTGTGTGGACATGACTTTCTCCTGAGACTTCTGGGAAATCTCATGATGTTTTCCTTGTGAAGATGAGAAGCTATCTATCTCCCCACTTGTTGGGAGTCAGTCTCAGAGACGATGAATCACGGACAAGAAAAGATGGCTGCATCTGAGGAGCTGAAGGAGCCAGAGGAGAAGCCACGGCCTTAGCCTGATGGAAGCAGACCTCTGAAGGTGGTGAAGCCACGTAGAGAGCCTTGGCAGCGCTGAGTTGCCTCTACCACCACTGGATACTGTTAATGGACCCTGAGCCCTGGAAGTGAGGAACTATGATGCTGTGATGGAACCTGAGCCCTGGAAGCAAGGAGCTATAAGGAGATCCCCCCTCCCCACCAGCGCCAGGACTCTGCACCCTCTGGCCTGTGACCTCGTGAGTCAGAAGGAGATGTTATAGACTGATATTGGGCATATGGGCTAATATCGGACTTAGAACTTTGTACTAGACTGGGTTGAGATGTTTTCTTAATGTCTTATTCCTTTAGTATATAAACCATACCCTTATATCCACATGCATGTCTATGAATTGTTTCTCTAGTCTTCCAGGACTAACACAACAACTCATGATCAAACAGGCTGGGGTGCTTCTTTCATGTGGGCTTTGTTGTTTGCTTGACAGATGGCTTCTTGCTCAGCTACATGCTGATAAGATCCTAGATGCTGTATCTCTTAATAGCCGGACACCATTAGTTTTCTTCCACATTTGCTTATGCACCCATTTTGTCCTCAGTGATAGAATCAGAAAGGTGTGGTAATTTATTGTTAATTTGAGGGGATTATAAGTGAAGGGGTGGAGCCTAGCCTGTCAATCACTATGTGTCCAATGAGGCCTCTGTGTTGGCATGGTCTTCTCCTGAGGATTGCTATATTTCCTCCTTGGAAACGGGAACCATTCTCTCACTGCTCACTCTGTAAGAGATGCTCTGCTGACAAGACACATGGTGCTAAGCTGATATAGCTTGTGCTCTCAGAGCTAGAGAAGTCATGTGGGGACCCCTGCTAGTACTGAGATGCTTACACCATCACTGGATTTACAAGACTTAACCACCCATTGGCCTGTGATCTTCCTGCTTTTGGCATCATTGCATGGGCTTCATGAAATTGAAGAGGACTTTATAGATTGGTATCAACCATATGAAGTAATATCAGACTTATGAACTTGATGTGGACTGAGTTGAGATGTTTTTTCACAATTCAATTGCTCTTAAACATGAATCTCTTTCATATACACATAAGTGCCTATAAATTTGTCTCTCTAGATCACTTGGACTAACACAGAAGGTGAGTATCATACAGAGCCACAGTACAAGAACTGCTCCAAAGTATTAGAAAACTCCATAGGGTTTTCTTAGTTATACAAGTAATAGGAATAGGCTGATCATCAGCATACATAATTGACCTACTGTCAAATATGAAGCTTTACTATAAAATTTTTATTCAGATTTTAAAATCTGCAAATTAGGAATTACTAAAATGTAAAGCTTAAAATGGTATTCTGATTAAGATATATGAACATATTCCTTTTATCAAGACTTTCGACAGAATGGGACAAGAGTATGGGGGTACATTAAATTGGTTGACACCCAATGTGCTATGTAAGACTCATTTATCAATATGTACTATTGGCTGGGTCACTAAGCCTATATTAGAGGGGGCTCCTTCTTTTCCTGCTATACTCTGGGTGAGTATCTTGCTCAAAAATTATGGTTCTTGGTTGTGTAGTCTAAAGAACAGAAAAATGGACCTAAGCTAATATGGAATCTGATTTAGACCTGAGTCAATTATTTAATTATGTCAAGGCCCTTTGTTTTAGGGTGCTTTCATATTAGAGACATTTTATTGCCCTATTCTACTCTAGTTCAAGATAAAAACTCCCATTTGTATTTCATTTTATTATAATTCTAAATAAAAATTAACATGTGCTATTAGCTGAAGAATAGAGCCCTCATGGCGTAGTGATCCCACATGGGGCTGCTCATTAAAAGGTCGGCCGTTCAAAACAGCCAGCTGCTGTGGAGGAGAAAGAGGGGTCTTCTACTTCCTTTAAGAGTTACAGTCTTGGCAACCCACAAGGGGCAGGTCGACCCTGTCCTGTCTGGTCCCTGTGAGTCAGCATGGACTGCAATGGCAATGAGTTTGGTTTTTGGTATTTGCTTGAGAGGAAATACAGTCAGAAAACTCTTTAGAAGCAAATGTGTCTCACTTAACAGCAATAGCAACAATTATTAGAAGTGAAAATAAAAGCATTCTTGTTCGATGACGGTGCCGTTGTGTCGGTTATAACTCATACTGAACCCATGTCTAATGAAAGGAAACACCGTCAGGCCCTGTGCCGTCCTCACAAGTGTTCTCATATTTGAGGCCATTTTTGCAGCCACTGTGTCAAGCCATCTTGTTGAGGGCCTTCCTCTTTTTAAACTGCCTCTCTGTGTTAGTTCAGGTAGACTGGAGAAACAAATTCATAACCACGCCTATGTATTTAAGGGAGACATTGATATACAAGAGGAATGGAATATTGAGAAAGCATCCCAACCCAATTCAGTCCAAGTCCATAAGTCCGATATTAGCCCCTATGTCCAATACCAATCCATAAGTCCTCTTCAGACCCACGAAGCACAAGCAATGACGCCAGGACAATCACAGACCAGTGGGTGCAGAGTCTTGTGTATCGAGTGGTGGTAGAAACATCTCAGCACTGGCATGGATCTCTCTGAGTCTTCTCAAGCATCTCAGCACTGGCGGGAGTCTTTATGTGGCTCCTCCAGCCCCAGAGGTCTGGTTCCATCAGGTGAAACCCATGTGGTTTCTCCTCTGACTCAATGCTGTGTCTGTCCCATCAGTCAAGGTCTCCAAGGACTGAGCCTATAGTCTCTCACCTCCAGGGGGGAAATATCATGAGATTTCCCAGAATTCTCAGAGAAAGCCATGTCCATACTGAGGTCTCATTGGCTATCTCCAGACTGACAGGCTAGACTCCACCCCTACACTCCCAATCATGAAATTGACACCATAGGACATGACTGCCACACCCTCTATTTTACCAAATAAGGGGAAAAGTTGAGACTTTCTACTCCCACGAGGTGTTGCAGTCTCAGAAATCCAGGGAGACTATCCTTATGGGGCCTTCGTGATTCAGAATTGAGTCAATGACACTGAGTTGTTTTGCGTTGTATCTCTCCTGACAATGTGCCCAAAGTATGTGAGATCAAGTCTTTCCATCACTTGCCTCTAAAGAACATTCTGGTTGTAATTCTTTGAAGACAGATTTTCGTATTCCTTTTGCAGTCATTTTAAATATTCTTTACCAGCACTATAATTCAAATGCATCAATTCTGAATTCCATATTAAATGTCCAACTTTCACATGCATATGAGGCAGCTGAAAATAAAGTGACTTGCTTCAGGCACAGCTCAGTCCTCAAAAACAAACAAACAAACAAAACAACCCTTACTTCTCAACACAAGTACAGCAGATTAATCAATACTATGGTGTCCTTTTTTGTCTCGACTTCTGCTTCCATTGATTGTGGATCCAAGCAAAACAAAATCCTTGACAGCTTCAACCTTGACAGGATCAACCTTTGCTCACTTTGTCTTGATGTTACCTGTTGGTCCATGTGGTGGTCATATACTTATGTCAATTGCATGATTGAGATGTAAGGGTGGAGTCTAGCCTGTTAATCTGGAGATAGCCATTGAGTAGCCAATGAGGCCTTTGTGTGGGCATGGCTTTCTCCTGAGACTTCTGGAAAGTCTTGTGGTATTTCCCTTGAGGAGATGAGAGACCATTTTCCCCAGTTGTTGGGAGTCACTCGACTGACAAGACAAAATGGCAGTGTCTAAGGAACTGGAGGAGCAGGAGGAGAAGCCACATGGCTTCACCCTGATGGAACCAGACCTCTGAAGCTAGAAAAGCCACGTGTAGACCCCTGACAGTGCTGAGTTGCTTCTACCACCACTGGATGCTGTTGATGGACCCTGAACCCTTGAAGCGAGGAGACATGATGCTGGGACTCTGCACCCACTGGCCTGTAACTTTGTGAGTCGGAAGGAGACTTTATAGACTTTATAGACATATGGGCTAATATCGGACTTATGACTTTGAACTGGCCTGGGTTGGGATGCTTTCTCAATGTTCCATTCCATATATATATATATATATATATATATATAATCTTTCCCTTATATCCATATACGTGTTTATGAATTTGTTTCTCTAGTCCACCTGGACTGATACAGCCCAGTTGTGAACATTTTTTGTTTTCTTTACACTAAGTTGTAATCCATACTGAAGATTATTATCATTGATTTTCATCAGAGCTGCTTCAAATCCTCCTTCCTTTCAGCAAGCAAAATTTTGTCACTTGCATATTGCAAATTATTAATGAGACTTCCTCTAATCCTGGTGCTAAGTTCTTCATATAATCCAGTTTCTCTATATGCTCAAAATACAGATTGAATAAATATGGTGAAATGATACAAGCCTGAAATAAATTTTTCCTAATTTTAATCCATGCAGTCTGCCCTTGTTCTCTTCCCATAAGCGCATTTTGTCTGAAGTATAGGTTCTACATGAGTATAATGAAATTTTCTGGAATTCTCATTTTTCTCAAGGCTATCCATAGTTTGTTATCATCCACATAGTTGAATGCCTTTGTACTTAAGAAAGCACAAGTAAATAATATCTTTCTTGTATCTCTGCTTTCAGATATATCTGATGGCATCGATGATATTCCTTGATCTATGCCCTCTTCTGAATCTGGTTAGAACCTTTGGAGACTGAAGAATAATCAATGTCTTTGAATGAAGGTGCTGGCAAACAACACTGAAAGTATCATAGACTGCCAAATAACAGTAGTATTGCTGTAGCCATGCTTGAATGTCAAATGTGGACATCAATGACATTGTTCTATAGTTTGAGCACTCCATGGGGTCACCTTTCTTTAGAATGTGTACAAATATGGATCACTAACAGTCAGTTGGCTAAGTAGCTATCTTTCAAATTTCCTGGCATAGAGGATTGAGTGAGAAAAAAGCAGAAAGTAAAATTTTTGTCTCATCGTCTCCATGAAGGTAACAAGATTTTTCTGGAATTAAAGGAAGAGAATCTGCTCCTTTCCATGTATATATGGTGTCCGACCTGAAGAATTGTTCATTATTTTCGAATTCTTCAAATTCTAATTCTTCTTTCGAATTCAACTTTTTCTTCATATTCTTTGAATCCCTGTTTGGGAGACTGAGTAAGGAGGCTTTGAACCATGAATGGGACATAGTACAAGGAAGAAAAAGCTATGTGTTTGAGACAACTCTTTTTACTGACTTTCTTCCAGGCTCTTGTAAAGGATATTAATTTTAATTCCTTATGCCGTGCACGGACTGTAATTTTTGGCATTCGATCCACTGAACAAATGTCCACGAGCCCAAGAGTTTAAAAGTATGAATGTTTATTTATAATAGTAAGGGCAGAGAAGATATTATGATAGTCAAAAGCGAAAGTACAGAAAAGCAATCAGAATTATGAGGGAGTTCTCCTTAGAGTAGGGAACTCAACCGTGATTTTACCTCTCTCCAGGATTCCCCTTCGGCATCACGGGACAGAAGAGGAGCGGAGCATCATCCCCTTCTGGTCATCACGGGACACTACTGCTTCATTCTAACAGCCTGTGCGTCCATCCCGGGGCTGGCGGGTCAAGCTGCTGGCGGGTCTTTCTTTTAAGGTTCTTCAGACAAAGGTGGCAAGTAGCAACATGCCCGGGTTATACAACTTATGGTTATACAACTTGTTATTCTGCTTGGCTGTGATTCAAAAGGACAAGCTGTTTGTTGTGTCCATACCTGGGTCCTGGCCAGGGCCTCAGGACGGAGACATGCTTCAGTGTCTTGTGTGATGTTCTTTTTAAAACAAATGTTTCTAGGAAACGTATGTTCCCCTTATTTTCCCCTAAGCGTTGGCCACACACCCAGGCGAAAAAGGAAGGGTTTAATGTCAAACTAGAGTGTACTCAGGGTAACTAAGTTTACGTGTCCGAAGCCTCAACCCTATCCTTCATAATATTACTTTCCTTACAGCTCTGCAGAGCGATTCTTAGTCCTAAAAGTATCCAAATAAATGGTGACTCAGACTCTTTATAATTGGAATTAAAAGGATATTAAAATGAAAAAGTAGAAACACTCCTTTCCTCTCTGCGACTCATATTTCCAAACCTCACTGCCTCCTAGTCCCTCATTACTAGGAACTTCAGCTCTGAAAGAAATTATCAAAAGACTTCATGTGAAAACCTTTTTGTCACCTTTCCAGATGTGACTGTGTACTTATGTTCATCTTCATTCTTTTTGTAAATACAAGTTTCTTTGTGGAAGGCTTTAAACAAAACATATATGCATGTCTACGTTAACATCAATTATGATTTGAATAAAACACTCAAGATATCTGTTCCAGTTTTAGCCTACTTTTGGAAACTATCTCTCCACAAATTATTTCTTTTGGTCCTTCAGTCCTCAGGACCTAATCTTAGATTGATTTCTTATCCCTTTCACCTTTGATTCTCTGGGTGTCGCTCACATCCCCTCTATTTCAGGGGTCTCAGGAGTGCCTACACTGGGACAGTTTGTTTATAACAGGAGATTCAGGAGCATTTCATGGTGGAAACAAGCTTCAACCTGCATCACCCATAGGCAATACCCAGCAAGTTGTACCCAAAATCCCTACAAAAAGGAATGTAAAGAATCACACAACTACACAATGTTGTGGACAATAGGCATGCATGTCTGCATTCCTTGTTTTAGATTTCCAATGACCTTCCAATGGAGGATTGGCTGAGGACTATTCTGTGCAAATCTCTTTAGAGTAAATCCAATTATCTCAACACTGCCCAATCTTCAGGCCAGATTTGTTATTTGCACATGCAACTTCCTTTTCTCTCTAGACCCAGCCCCTTGTCTGAACTTCCAACCCATGTGATCTTCGTCTGGAATCCTTAGAACAGGAAGCACAGCATTTTTATTATCTAATTGTCTGGAATACTGTGTTTTCCAGAAAATAAGACCTACCCATAAAATAAACCCTAGCAGGATTTGTAAGCATTTGTTCAATACAAGCCCTACTCCGGAAGTAAGGCCCAGTGGTGGACGTGGCTATGCAGCTTATCTGCACACACCCTGCATTGTCTCCAGGTGCAGTGACAAAGACAGGTAGCCCTTCTCATCTGCCCTTTCCTGACAGCTGCTATCCCAGAGGGGACTGCAGAGGTTCGAGCACCCCACCGAGGTCGACTCCCCTGTTCTTCCTAGTCATCCTGTGTGAGCTGCCAGCTGAGGCTTGGAGGGGAAAGGCTTCTCTGCGGAGGGAAGAGCAGGTTGGTCCGCTGTAGGGACTGTGTGCCCCCAGGGGGAAG
>PVJH01025177.1:0-31883 GCA_004026705.1 Nesogale talazaci
CATATTTTCACATATTTCCCAATATTTTCCACTTGAGCCCTTGATACAAGTTCCTCTTTAAAAAGAAAAAAACAAAAAAAAAACCTCCCCGGTGGCGTAGTGGTTGTGTGCGGGACTGCGGCCCACTGGGACAGAGGTTCCATTCCAGCAGTGGGGCTGGGCCTCCTACTCCTACCGCTGGAGAGCAGTGATGCCCCCTGCCCAAAAAATGTTATTCAATACTTTACTTTTTATTTTTTATTTTTTTTAATTTAATTCATTTTATTGGGGACTCATACAGCACTCATCATAATGTATACATACATACATACATACATACGTTGTGTCAGTAGTTACATCTTTTCTGGGATGGAGTGGGGTTCTTTTTTTATTTTTTTTTGATTTGTGAGAAGTAAGCCAGTTTTATAAGGCAAGCAGGCTTAGGCAATTAGCATATCGTGATCTTCAAAATTAACAAGTTAATGGCAGCACAGCTGCAAGTCAGGCTTCAGAGGCCAGGGCTGTTTACAGTTACAAAGACGACAAACTACAAACCCCAGGCAACAAACTACAACAGAGTTCAGGCATATTCGGCCTGTAGCCAGGTCAAGCATGTCTGGGCCAGACAGCTCCTGACAGGTCCCCCTTTTTTATTTTTTCAAGTAATATCCTCCCGGGAACTCCGCCTGTCTTAGGTTGTCAGGACACACACTCAGTCCTTACCCGTCATCGGTCAACGGCCTTCTAATGTCACCATGGCCTGTCTTAGGTTGGTAAAGAGTGCTCTTGATCTTACCCGTCATTGGCTGTCAAGTTCAGCTCACGGAGGCAGAGGGTCTTATCACATACTAGTCCTGTGTTCCACTCTGTTCGAGATCGCTCATCTCCAAGCGACAATAATGAACTTGCAGGGGCCTTGCTTGAATGGTCTCAATCTGTTACTTAATAAATGCCATGAGGTTGTTGAATAATACTGGCTGTAATGAAAGCAAAAGCAATAAACTAACAAGGGGGCCCCACAGTGGCAAGAGGTAAGGGAACAGTCCATTGAGCCCGGTCCACAGTGGATCGGTGGTCAACTCCTTTCTTCTCTTCTCCGAGTCTTCTTGCAGCCACTTGAATACTTTACTTTTTAAATGGGATTTCTATCACTTATTTTGTGCAATCTTTCCAAACGTTTTGACATATAGCTGACAACTAATTGACGTCTCAAATTTAAAAACAATTGTAAGTTTGCATTTTCAATTTTACCTAAAATAAATATAATACTTTTGATCAAATTAATAGTTTTTGTTTAGTAAAATGCCATCATGCAGGATCAATATCTGGTGTGAAGCTAAGTGATTCCCTAAAGAGAATAACATTTAATGACTTAGTAAATGCCAGTATTTTTGATAGGTCGACATGATGTAATGTCAAAATTACAATAGTTTCACAATCTCTCCATAACTGAATTCTTTACGCATATTAGAAGGCACAATTTCTTCAAAGGTGGCAACTCTTAACTTTTTTTCCAGAACAGATATTTGTGTTTATTTTTTTAATTACTAATTGACTTGAAACACATTGTTGTTGTTAGTTGCAACTGATTTATCTCTGGCTTATAAAGATTTCATGTACAAGAGAACAAAACAGCGTCTAGTCCTGAGACACGCTCACTATGGTTATGTTTAATCCCATTGTTGCAGTCATTGTATCAATCAATCTTGTTGAGGATCTTTCTATTTTTTCACCAGGAATGATGTCCTTTTCCAGAGACTAGTCTCTCAACATATACAAAGTGCAGGAGATAAAGTATCCTCATTCTCAGTTATAAAGATTTGCTTCCTCCAAGACAGACCTATTTGTTCATATGTTATTCCAGGGAATTTTGGGTATTGTTCATCATCACTGCAATGCAAAGACATCAATTCTTCTGCAGTCGCGCTTTTCATAGGTGACCAAAAATATCATGACTTAGTCAGGTTCATCTTAGTCTTCTAAATGGCATATTGGTTCTTTCACATTTTATGCCATATTTGCACAGATTTGTCCATCAGTACTTCCTTAGTTTTTTTAATGCTCCTTCCATGAGCAAAAATGCAGATACAAGTAAATGAAATCCTTGACAAGCTCCATATTTTCCCTGCTTACCATGATGCTATCTTTGATCATTTGTGGGGGTATTGTTTTCTTTATATTGGCTTGCAATATTTACTTAATACTTTCCTTATTAAGTGCTTCAAGTTCTCTGCTTTTTGCAAGCAAGGCTGTACCATCTACATATTGAAGTTTGTTAATGAACCTTCCTCCATTCCTTGTGCTACATTCTACTTCATATAATCCAATGTCTAGCATTACACTCAACATATAGATTAAAAAATTATATTATTATATATTTTCCTGATTTAAGTCATGCAGCCTTTGTTCTATTTGAATAGCCACTTGATCTTGATCTATGTATAAGTTCCAAAGGCGCAACATTAAGTGTTCTGGAATGTTCATTCATTCTAAATTATCCATATTTTGCTATGATTCTTATAGTAAAATATCTTTGTGTAGTCATTAGACTGCAAATACATATATTTCAGGTATTATCCCATTTTAACCAAGAGCCATTTGATATCCTTCAATCCATATCCTCATCTGAACCCAACCTGAATTTCTGTCAGCTCTGTGTCATTGTAGTGTTGCCAATGTTTTTGGATAATCTGCAGCAAAATTTTACTTATATGTGATAGTCATCATGTTGTTAGAAAAATGTATGATAGTCATCATACATTGCTGGCTCACTTTTCTTTGAAATGGACACAAATATAGATGTATTCCAGTCAATTGGCATATCACCATCTTCCAAATTTCTTGGCATAGTCTAGTGAGTACTTCTAGTTTTATATTTGTTTGCCCAAATATTTGTTATTATTTTGTAAAATCCTGAAGACTTGTTTCTGGCCAATGCCTTTTGTGCAGCTTAGGCTTTTTTCTGCAATACCTTCAGGGCTTAATCAGATGTTATGTCTTGAAATGGTTGACTATTGACAAATTTTCTGTGTAATTCCATCCTTTTTTTAGGGGGGGAGGGTCTGATGATTCTTGTCTTATTTACTACTTTATTTGGAATCTTTCAATATTTCAGCTTGATGCTTAAATTTTATCTTCAGTTCTTTCAGCTTGGTATATGCTGACAAATTGACCACAGATTATGTAGCTACCAAAGACCACCCCTTGTCAATTTGACACTTTCATACAACTTTTTAGCCAAATACAGCTTTCAAACAAACAATAATGAAATCACATTTGTATGTAATAAGATAAAACTAAATTTTATGCAATTCAACATGTGCCACCTTTATTTAAACATAGCATTCTATAAAAATCCTATGCCTAACAATTGCAGTTAAGTAAAACCTACACCTAATCCTCTGAAAACATTCCCCCACCAATGAAAGTTTGTAAGCCAACGACTTCCTGCCTTTATCCACCCCATTTTAGGTATCCAACTTCTATACTGCCCACTTATATCAATCCACTGTTCTGAGGAGACAAATATATTCTTTAATGTGAGGAGTCTGCATTCCAATTGGAACCTTGTGATATCTGTTTTGTTAAGTAAAGTCAAATCAGAGCAGACAACCATAAAATCAGTAGCAATATATACTAGTTAACAGGCTGAAAAATCTTCTCTTCATCTGGCAAGGTTCTGCTCAACTCAGTGTGGGCTTCCTCACTTCGGCTCACCCAGGTGTCTATTGGTCACCTGGCCTCTTGACCATGGAAGCATGACAAATTCTTAACAAGCTTAGCCCCCTTATAATAGGTCATGAACTTCAGATCAGTCAACTCATTTTTGTCTCTCCCAATTCCACTCATCAAATTGATCCATGTGGTCACCTAGCAAGCATTTCAGACTGCTTACAGGCTTCCTTTAACATTCAGTTTTAGAGAGGAGTTTTATTCATGGATCCAGATTTTTTCCAGCTTCTGACTAAAACTGTTAGTTCAAAATTCCAAAATCCAAAGAATTCCTTTTGTTTTAACCTGTCAGTTTTGCACTGAGACAAGTCCTGAGTACTCCAAAGCACTGGATGGGACTTATTTTTCAGAACTTTATTTGCAACCATGACCTAAAGCCATCTAAAGATCAAATGAATATCTTGAGGCAAGTGGACTTACAAGCTTTCTATTTTCATACTTCTGAAAATTGTTTCTATAAATCCTTATTATCCACACTAATAAGCAGAAATCAGTATAAACAAAGAAAAGCCAGATACTAATCTCAATTCTTAAAACAGTCAAGTTCAGTCCTTTATGTTATTGTAATCCTTATCAAAACTATTGTATTGATACAAAAATATGGGATTAGGTCTCTGAGAGTATCAAGTCTGATCCAGGCTTTCAGTCAGTAATTTTGACCTTCTGCCAGCCACTTTCACTTAGTTGTATCTCTGAGAAACTTAAATAGTAGTTTTGCCCCCTAAGCTCAAAATATACATTAATCACATTTATTTTCACCATTCCAAGCAGGAAGATAGCCAAAGGAAGATAACCAAAGGAAGATAACAAGCAGGAAGATAACCACCCCAAAAAATTAAAACCTACATGTGGGGGTCTCGTCCAGCGAGACCCACACATGGGGACCTTAGGGAGCGACGAACCTGGATGAAGAAAAGACACAGAGACATGGAGCAAGACAAGTGCTGATCAAACTCCATTTATTAGGGAGAAATAAACCAATTTTATAAGGAAAGCAAGCCTAGGCAACAAGCCAAGGCATGAAACATAGTTATCTTCAAAGTTAACAAGTGAAGGTCAGCACACCTGCAAGTCAGAGGATAATCACAAATGCTCTATTCACTACCTACATCATCTTGTCAAGCCTCGAAGGCCAGGGCCGTTCCTACAACCACCCTCCAAAGGAGGCCAGTTCTCCACAACTCAAGATCTATGCAAAAGTTACAAAAGTAACAGACCACAAATCTCAGGCAAATAGACCATGACAGAGTTTAGGGTACGTGACTATAGCCAGGTCAAGCATGTCCGGGCTGGATGGCTCCAGACAGGTCCCCCTTTTTTATTTTTTCAAGTAATATCCTCCTGGGAACTCCGCCTGTCTTAGGTTGCCAGGACACACACTCAGTCCTTACCCATCATTGGTCAATGGCCTTCTAATGTGACCAGGGCCTGTCTTAGGTTGGTAAAGAGTGCTCCTGATCTTACCTGTCATTTGTTGCAAGTTCAGCTCACGGAGGCAGATGGTCTTATCACATACTAGTTATGTGTGCCACTCTGTTCAAGATCGCTCATCTCCAAGCGATGATAATGAATTTGCAGGGGCATTGCTAAAATGGTCTCAATCTGTTGTTTAATAAATGCCATGAGCTTGTTGAATATGACTGGCCCTATAGATATTGCTAATAATAATATCAACAATGGACCAAGCAAAGTGGAAATTAAAGTGGTGAGCCAGGGAGACAGAGTACCATCCCTCAAACCATCCCTGGGTGGCCTGGTGTTCTTTTTCTCACTTCTGTAAACGCTCACGGACTTTGTCCAAAGAATTCTGGACTAAGCCAGACTTATCAGCATAAAAACAGCATTCCTCCTTCAAAGCCACGCATAGCCCACCTTGCTGTAAAAATAAAAGGTCTAAACCCCTTCTATTTTGTAAAACAACTTCAGCCAAGGAAGAAACTGAGTCTCTGAGATTCTGGGAGATGGTGAAATTCAGGATTTCTTCAGTGACAGCAGGATCGGATTACAGTGTCAGCTTCTCTCTTCTCTTCTGGGTCTTGTTGGCTGGAGAGACCTCCACTGTCTCCTTCACCTGTGAACACATAAACAAAGAGAGCCCCTCCCTTTGGGGTGTCAGCAACCTGGAAATAGAATTATGGTTAAGGTATTTCTCCATCTCTTCTGTTTTCTTCCTTCTCCAAACGTGGTTGCATTCTGAGAAGGGTTTATAAGCTTTATTTTGCAAGAATACAAATATATGTGCCTTTTCCAAGTGATTATAGGAACTGGATCCCAAACATGATTTCCATTCTCCTTGGAACTTTCAGGATCAGCTTTCTCTATAGGAGTGAATGTGTATTTACCGGCCTTAATTTTCTTACAAAGAGAAAAATCTTTTGATTAAGGTTATTAGACATAATTTGTGACACATAATATTTCTCTTCTCTCCCTTCTGTAATAATAAAGACTTTTAAGACATTACAACCAGTATCAGGAAGCTTTCTTGATTCTAAGTCAGTGAAACTTGCTAGGTCACTGTTATGTAGATTTTGGCTTTCAGCTCTCAGAGAAGTGGGAGAGCTAACCAATTGCTCTTTAGCGAACTCTGAATGATTTAAAATTCTGCACAAACTGTTAACAAACTTATGTAATTGTAGAAGTAACTTACCAAACAGACATTCTGTCTCTAATCTTACCAATTAAGTTTTCTTTTTCTTTTTTTTTTTTGGGGGGGGGGCATCACTGCTCTCTGGTGGTGGGAGTAGGAGGCCCAGCCCTACTGCTGGAATTGAACCTCCATCCAAGTGGGCCACAGTCCTGCGCACAACCAGTACGCCACCGGGGCTCAGCCCCCTTACCAATAAAGTTACAGGTTTGATTAAGCTGTATTGCCCTTTAGGCTTCTCATACTGTAAGATAGTACAACCTTGCCTTAGCCTGCAATAGGCTGCTTCTCTCATTCCCTCCATGTTGGAATTAGCAAAATTCAGCAGGGGGTTTTCAGTCCCTCCTGAATGTACTGAGGGAGTAACATTAAATGCATTCCCTTCATTTTCTAAATCCATGTGGAAGTGCTGTTGTCTTCCCACTACCACACTGCTAAAGACCCTTTAATTTAATATAGGGTAATCAAACATAGGTATTGTTTTCTGATAAGTAAAAACATCTATTCTAGACATACAAGGCAACAAAAAGTGACTTAAGCAATATTCCTTTAGAAACCATGATATACCAGACTCTATCACTGCTTTAATTTCATCATTATAATCCTGATTAATAATTCCATTAACCTTCTGAAAAGTCTTTAAGTTAAGATTAGACTTTCCTAATAAACATTCCATAGTAAATAATCTCTGCCTAAAAGGACAGACTTTGCCAATGTATTCCGATCCCCTGTGGTGAGCCATTTATCACAAAGAGCTTCTACAGGGATATACATCCTCTAAAAACAGAAAAAAAAATTACCAAATCTTTTTTCTTAACCCTAGTCCCTCGTGTCTTAAGGGCAGTTTTAATACCACCTATGAATTGTTCCTGTACGGACAAAGTTTGCCCCATTATTAATGCACTGCCTGTACTCACCATTCGAGCATCACTATAGCAGGCAGGTTTACTGCGTCGTGCTCAGTGCGAATCCTGTCTCACAGGAATCTGCGGCGGATTCAATGCGAACTCCGATACTCCACTGAGACGCGAGTTCAGATGCACGGGTGGCCACCCTCTCAAGGCAGTGTCCGGGAACGTCGACTCCTGTCGGCCATCCACGTTGGGCGCCAGTTGTGGGGGTCTCGTCCAGCGAGACCCTCACGTGGGGACCTTAGGGAGCGACGAACCTGGATGAAGAAAAGACACAGAGACATGGAGCAAGACAAGTGCTGATCAAACTCCGTTTATTAGGGAGAAATAAACCAATTTTATAAGGAAAGCAAGCCTAGGCAACAAGCCAAGGCATGAAACATAGTTATCTTCAACGTTAACAAGTGAAGGTCAGCACACCTGCAAGTCAGAGGATAATCACAAATGCTCTATTTACTACCTGTATCATCTTGTCAAGCCTCGAAGGCCAGGGCCGTTCCTACAACCACCCTCCAAAGGAGGCCAGCTCTCCACAACTCAAGGTCTATGCAAAAGTTACAAAAGTAACAGACCACAAATCTCAGGCAAATAGACCATGACAGAGTTTAGGATACGTGAATATAGCCAGGTCAAGCATGTCCGGGCTGGATGGCTCCGGACACTTACACTTCCAATATACTTTTCAGAAAACAGCCCACTAAGCTGCATGAACTTATCTGACATCTGGCTAACCAAAGAAGAAAATCTTCCATGAGGCAGAAGTCAAATAGACATCTTCTCTCCATTTTTATTATTTGTTTATCTAGTACCCTACTGTCAAGGCACCATAATGTGATAGTTTGGGCATAGTAGAGAAACAAATCTGGGAAGACTTATATGCGAATTATAAAGAGGCTTATATACAAGAGCAACTGCATATTGAGAAAATGTCCTAATCCAGTCCAGATCAAACCCATAAGCCCAATATTAGCCAATATGTCTGAAACCAATCTATAAAGTCCTCTTCAGGCTCACAAAATACATGCAATGATACCGAATGTGAATGCAGGAGGATCACAGGTCAGTGTGCAGGAGGTCTTGTGTATCCAGTGGCATTGTAAGTATCTCAGCACTGGTAGGGGTCTCTTTGTGACTTCTCTGACTGCAGAGGACTGGTTGCATCTGAGTAGCTCCATGTGGATTCTTCAGCTCTCCAGGGTGTAGTGCCATGCATCTTGTCAGTAGAGCATCATTCAGGGAGTGAGCAGAGAGTCTCTCCCACCTCCAAGTGGGATAAACCAGATTTCCCAGAATTCTCCAGAGAAAGCTATGCCCACCCAGAGGCTTTATTAGCTATAGTTCAATTGACAGACTAGACTCCATCCCTTCACCCTTATTCTTTACATGTTCCAAATTGACACCAGATTATGTAACTACATTAATGTACATTAATATATAATGTGTATATATTCACATTTTGGTTTTATAATGCCAATCTTCATATTTTATTACAATCCTTTACATTGACTTATCATCCTTCCTTACAAATTTTTCTTTTAACTCTTGCTTCATGTCTATACAATTAAAGCAGATGCTTTAATTTAATTTAGAGCAATTTTATACTATTTGTACAAAATAATCTCTCCAAAATTTCCATTTTTATATTGTACTTCCATAAAAATTATAACATATAGGCCTAAGCTGACAAGAATTTTGTTTTACATAATGCACACTCAATGTGAAATTCCTGTGGCTTGATAAAGGACAAACTCATCTGTGTGGAAAGAAGTAAGGCCAGAGTGCTCCTTAAAGTCAAGAAATACAAGACTTTACCTTCATATTATTAGGAGGCGCTAGTCCCTGGAGAAAGGACATCATGATTAGTAAAGTGAGGGGGCTGGGCAGCAAAAGGAGGAAAGCCCATGATGAAATTGATTGACCCAGTGGCGGTATCAACAGGCTCAGGCATAGGAATAATTGTGAAGATGCTGCAGGACCATGCAGTGTTTAGTTCTGGTGTGCATGGGGTTCCTACTGGCCAAAGCCAACTCAATGACACCCAAAACAATAGCAACAAGCACTGGAGTGATCTCTGCCAAGGTTAAGAGTTGTGACCTACTAGATGCTCCAAAGGAAAAAAAAATGAGGCAGTTTGCTTCTGTAACATCTTATGACTTAAAAAACCTGTATAGAATCATTATCAGTAGGAAGTTACTTGACTGGCTTTGGGTTATTTGTACAGGCATGCTTTTTGTAAATATTTATAACTATGCATTACCTTTAAGTTAATACTGCCCTTAATGTTAAAGAAACACAGAATATTAGTCATTAGAAAGTTAGTCTGTATTGCAGGTACAAAGTTGATGGTATTGGAATTTTACTCTTTCCTTTATTGTTATTCTTTTCAACTATACTGAATGCTGATTCCATTTCATGTCCAGTAAGAGCATTATAGGTGACTATATTAGAATCAGATTACTCTATAGAGTTGGTTGAGGTCTTTTATGCAACTGCATCACATCCTAAGATTTCAATTACCACAATCTTTCTTCTATCTCTGCCTCCAGTGCTATAAGTCCTGACGTCATAGATAGCTTTTGGTAAATTCTTGCATAAAATTGTTAAAATTTCATCTGTAAGTCAACACAGTGGTGTACCAGTTGAAAGCAATACACATGCAAGTATAAAGAACAAGGGACTTAAAAAATAGGGAGAAAAGCAGTTTTAAAAGTGATAAAAATGAGTAGTTGTAGGACAAAGTGGTGTTCCAGAGAAATAAAGTGAAAGTATTATCGATAAATACACATTATAAAAGGGGTTATCATCTCCATCAGTATGCAGGTAGAGAAGGATGAGTATTAACCTCAGAATTGTAATCATAAAAGTAAAAAGCTCATACTAAGAAAATTAAATTCTCAACCTGGGCATATCTGTTATGCCAACCAACAACAAGACAATGATTAAGAAAGAATGGGAAACTAGTACATGGATTGAGCATGGTGAATTTGGATTCCTGTGCCTAAGTGGTCTGGAAATAAAAGATCCTCAAACTCCAAAGTTAAAGGACCACTGCCTTTCTCTTCTGTGAAGATGATAGTGATTCAGCTTTCTTGCCTGATGATATAACTTCACAGAATTTTTAATCTCTTATAATCTTAACCTGCAGGTCAATAAATAGGAGGTATATCTCAGAGTTATTATAAGAAATACAAAACATATATTTGAACTGGTTTCTGAGTGTTCTGGTTCAAGGGGACATAGTACATAACACTGTACAAGGAAAAAAATTATTGATATAAGAATACACTTGAAATGCATATTTTAAAGATTCTAAAACAACATTGGAAGGGTTCTTAGAAGTTTCAGAAAAGTAAAGGCTTACATTAAGTAAGGCAGAAATATAAGGAGAATTCAAAAGTTCATAGATAATTACAAACTCCATGGAGTCTGTTTTACAATAACTTCTCTTGGAGCCTGTGGCAGTCATGTGCTTATGTTAATTTCATGATTGAAATATAGGGGTGGAGTCTAGCCTGTTAATCTGGAGATAGCCATTGAGTAGCCAATGAGGCCTTCTTGTGTGCATGGCATTCTCCTGATACATCTGGGAAATCTCGCAATATTTCCCTCATGGAGGTGAGAACCTATCTCCCCAGTTGTTGGGAATTAGTCTCAGAGACTATGAATCATGGACAAGACAAGATGGCAGGATCTGAGGAGCTGGAGGAGAAGCCACACAACTTTGCCCTGATGGAGCCAAACCTCTGAAGCTGGAGAGGCCACCTAGGGACCTCTGTCTGTGATGAGTTGCTTTTGCCATCACTGGATGCTGGAAGCGAAGAGCCATGAGGAGATCCCTGCCAGCACCAGGACTCTGTACCCACTGGCCTGTGACTTCCTGAGTCGGAAGGAGACATTATAGACTGGTATCAGGCAAATAGGCTAATATTGGACTTAAGACTTTCAACTGGACTGGGTTGGGATGTTTTCTTAATGTTCCATTCCTTTTGCATATACATCATTCCCCTATAGCTATATGTGATTCTATGTATTTGTTTCTCTAGTTTACCCAGACTAACACAGAACCAGTGGGAGATTGAAATAAAATAAGGCATTAAGACAATGTTCAGCAGGAGGTCCCACAAGATATTATGTTATCAGTGAATAAGAAAAGTATTTCTGAGGAATTAAGTGTTTATCATGAGAAGGTCAGTCGTAACTATTTTCTTGGAAACCAGGACTAATGGTAATACATGTCCTCATTGAATTTATCAGAAAAAAGTTTGAAATTATGAAATAACTGTGGTGGTGGTGCCTTATCAAAGATTAACTGAGTGTAGCTATTGTACTAAGATATATCAGAATAGCAGGCAAGGGAACCTATGAAGATATTTGATAGAAATCAGCCATCAAACAAAACAGACAAGTAGTCCCAGGCAAGTTTATTGTCCATTTTCTATCTTTAAAACCCATCGGCTGAAGGAAAATGAAAGGGGATTGCTTCATCCCAGGTAGACGCCCTCTCTAGTAACTACTGCATGCAATAAAGTCTGAAGAAGAGTGTTTACACCTGACTCACAATCCTCAGTCTTACATACCTCAAAAGATTCTTATCAACTTAACCCTTCTGCAACTCTTGGTTATACTTATATTTCTGCCTCTGATGTCTCTTGGAAGGTTTATTTTTTCCCTTCACATGAAAGTATGTACATGTGTTAGGGTGGGAACTTGCATGACTGCTTGAAACACAATGTTCTTTGGCAATATACTACTCTGTTGATTCTCTCTCTCTCTCTCTCTCTCTCTCTCTCTCTCATGATCTTTATAGTTGTAGGTCTTTTGACTCAAATTGAGTTTGTTTTTGTAATTTGAGTTGTGGATCCTGTTTCATTTTTTGCAAAAGTTCATTTTTTCATTATTTCATCATTAGAGCAGCCAGACGCTAAGAATATGATGGGGTTCTTAGGAGCAATTGTATGGTCATAATATATAAAGATCATAGTAAAGTCATAAAGAGTAGGAGAAATAGTGAAATAAAGGAGTCGAGCACTTCTTATGGTAGCATGCTCATATCCAGGACAGCCACGATATCTGGCTGGATCTCTGCCAGCCAGATCTGCGTAGAGAGTAGGAGGACGAGGAGGGAGGACAAGCACCATTTGTTAAAGAGACTATCTTTCCCCTAATTAATGGATTCCATTTGATCTGAGATCAGCTTTCCATAAATGGATGCATTTATTTCTGGGTTCCAAATTCTATTACAGTGCTTTATGTTTTTGTTATATTAGGACCAGGCTGTCTTGAATACTGTGGCTGTAGAGAAGTTTTGAGTTCAAGAAGTACGAGTCTTCCTATTTTGTTTCTATTCTATGTATATATTTTATGAAGTTTATGGTTTATTTTCAATAAAGTTTGTAATTACCTCAGTAAAGAACATTAATGACTCAGGAACAGATTCGTATTATATATGTATATATTTACACTATATATAAGCTTGCATTACTTATATTTGTATATGCATTACACACATATATAATGCAATTCTGATCCTGAATATATATCTTTCCACAAAAGAAACATCTTCAAAGTTTCCAGAGATGGGAGAGTGAGGAAGGGAAAATGACTAACAAGAAAGTAAAAGTTCAAAACCCAATCCACTGACCTTGAGTTATTTCTGACTCATTGAATTCCTACACAGGATTTCTGATACTGTACATCTTTGTGGCAGGAAAGAGCCTCATATTTCTTCCTGGGAAGAATAGGTGAGTTTGAGCCACTCACCCTTCAGTTAGTAGGCCAGTGCTATGGGGAAGGCAATACACAACAAGGGGGAACAGCACAATATGATCAAGGCACAAGAAGACATGAGGCATAGAAGAATAAAAGTGGTCTGTGCTAAAAGTGGCACAGTTTTGCAATAACAGTAAGCAGTATTTTATTTTATATTATTGTGAAATTTTTAAATAAAATTTGTATCATTTTAAAATCGATGCCACTTTTATTTTCATATTTCAGAGTTAGCTAGTCCTAAAGTTTTAGTATAAAATAAAATATTCTGTAATTATAAATATGTGAGAAATAGAGCAAAGACTGTGTGAGATACTTAATATTTAATGAGATGTTAAAATATACATCTGTGGACTAGATGTATCTACTTCCAAAAACATTTAAAATATGTTGTGTAACTATATGGAGTCTGTTATACATTTGACTATCTACTTCATAGCCTTTCTTTGGAATGATTTCTGGTGATTTAGTTCTAGGACAAAAGACACTCCAAATCTTCATTAAACTTATTGCCTTCTACAAAATAACCATTTCCCCTTCACCTCAACCCTTTAAACATAAACTTTTAAAAGCTGTAAGTTTGATCAATTTAAGTATCTGAGCAAGTTTCTTTGATAGCTAATGCATGTTATCACAGGATATGAAATAAACAGATACACTGATCAATGGTATTTCCTCACAATGCTCATTGCCATCGAACTAATTCTGACTCATATTGATACATTAGGATAGAATACAACTGTAAGTTCTTATAAGAGTAGAAAATTTCATCTTTCTCCTATGTAACTGGTGAAGTATAACTGCTGACCTTGTGGTTAGCAGTCCAACACACTCTATCTCCAAGGCTAGAATATTAAATTTCTGGATAATTGTTTTTGTCTAGTGTGTTTGTGGCAGTCATGTGCTTATGTTAATTTTATAATTGAAATGTAGGGGTGGAGTCTGGCCTGTTAATCAGGAGAAAGCCATTGAGTAGCCGATGAGGCCTCTGTGTGGGCATGGCTTTCACCTGAGACTCCTGGGAAATCTCGCGGTATTTCCCTCGTGAAGATGAGAAGCTATCTTCCCCAGTTGTTGGGAGTTAGTTTGAGAGATGATTAACCACAGGCAACACAAGATGCAGCCTCCAAGAAGCTGGAGGAGCCAGTGGAGAGACCACTCGGCTTTGCCCTGATGAAGACAGACCTCTGAAGCTGGAGTGGCATGCTGTTGATGGAACTGAGCCCTGGAAGCGAGGAGCCATGGGGAGACCCCTGCCAGCGCCAGAATTCTGCACCCACTGACCTGTGACTTCCTGAGTCGGAAGCAGACTTTACAGACTGATTGCGGGCATATGGGTTATTATTGGACATATGACTTTGCACTGGACTGGATTAGGATGCCTTCTGAGGGTCACGTTTCTTTTGTATATAAACCTTTTCCTTATACCTATATATGCGTGTCTCTGAAATTTTGTTCCTCTAGTCTATCCGGACTAACTCAGTGTTCATAAGAGGAAAGTGTGCAAGGTAACCCTATCAACACTATGAAATGATGCACTGCATTTTGTTGGTTAGTGGCTGAAATTGATACACTATACAATAAGTTGCTATGGCAATGTTTTCTGGGAATCAGAAAAGTACAATGCTGGTCAAAACAATACTTTTCCACTAATGAAAGTGATACTTAGCAGTACTCATCAACTAACAATCATTTTGTTTTCATTACTGTATTTATTATTGTGAGTTTATAACACACACATATCAGTAATAATGAACATAGACCATGCACATAAACACTTACACAGAGAAACAAGAATGATAATGGGAAATATTAATTATTCAATGAAGTTGATTATTTTCCTATAGTTGAGTTTTAGTGCTAAGTCAAATTATATTCCATATTTCAGCTTTTTAATATAAAATCTGAATCCTCTACCTTGATGAATTGACTATGATTACTCTTCTCAGCAAAGTGTGGGGTAGATTTTTTATTCATTTTTCTCAATGTATACACTTGCAATACCTAAATTATATAAAGGTATAAAGGAGTGTGTCATATTCTACAAAGTCATGACCAATTATTGTGAAAATAAGGATAATATATTCTGTTTTTTTGTTCCTTATTAAAGAGAAACAAAATTCTCTGGGGTATCTATAAAAATTTCCCAACACAGAGACTAATGAAAGTTATTTTTAATCACTCATTTCTCTTATTTTACTGAAACCATCAACAAGTATGGTGTGAAGAAATCTGACAAAGGTTCTCTGACAATTCTTCAGAAGTATCTCCAAATAATACCTGTTCCAAAAGAATGCACATTTCATAAGGTTTTCCAAAGACTATCCATTCCTAGGGATAAACTGTGGTTATTAAGTGGTGTGGGAATCTACACTCTAATCTAATGTTTTATAGAGAAATTATAACACCCATTAGAAGTGAAAGGAAACCTCCTGAATTAAAAAACAAAGCTACCAAACTTAATTTCTATTTTCCATTTGTAAAAAATTACGTGTTGACTGAAAATAAAATCCTATTGTATGTTATATTTTACTTAATTGACACTTTAGAATGCAATTTAAGATATACTTTTAATTAAAAAAATTAAATGCAAAGAATCATATCTCTTGGTAGGAAAGTCATTTATTGGGATAGTTGAAATTATCATAAAAATGCAACCAAGGAATTTAAGTCCTCTTTAGCAAATGGACATGTCTGTATTTTATAAAGTGAACTTACATATGCTTCAAGATACATTATGAATATTTTATGGTGATAGGTAGAGTAGGAAGGAATAGTACATTAATCAAGGATATCTTGTCCAAGTTAATGTCTAAATGCCTTCAGGTCTGGCTGCATAACATAGCAGGTACATATTATTTGCTTCAAGCCATTTCAACAGTAAGAGCATACTTCTACTACTAAGTTCAACAGTGCATAATAAATATTGCAAACATTACTGAGGATCAAAACTATCTGTATGCTATGTTCTCATTCCAGTAGAGATATCTTTTTTCTTTCTTTTTAACTGTACTGTTTAAAAACCTCTTATGAACAGAAGGATCTTCCTTTCAAATGATTATTCTCCATTTAATCTTATTGTCAGGGTATTAAATGCATTGAGTGTGATTGATGATAATAGATTGATAAAAAATATTTGTGAACAATTTTATTGATAGACTATTTATTCTAATACACCCAGATTCTCATCCTATAAAACGTTTAAATGGTAGGCTGACTTTTACAATATTTTAAGAAAGGAAAGAACACTAGACAAATTCTGTGGATTCTACTTAATAATGTAAAATATTGTTACTGGAATGATAGAGTGGAAAAGTGATCTTTGATACATATCACATTTTCAGGCTATGATTTTTTTACATGTTATGTGTTCAGGATTAATACAATCTTCATTATAATTCAATTATCGGTCTGCTAGAAGAAAAACTGGCATAATCACACCATATAAATATATAAAAGAGGAGATATACAAATCTGTATTGGGATGTGAAGAGAGATGAAATCAATTATCTCATAACTTGTAGTTCTTAGACACTGCTATCTAGGGCCACTATGGAGTCTAAATAGAAAGAAAAGAAGTCTTATTTTCTTTTCAGTATCATGACATGAAAGCAGTTAACTTTCTTTGGTCTAGCTCCTGCACTTAAGAGATAAAAACACTTCAGTAACCTAAGATGTCATGGCAAATGTTTCCTCTCTAAGATTACTGAGTTATCTGTAATCTGTCTATTGTCCACAGTTGAATAAGATACACCTAACGGACTAAGGATATAGGAGGCACACAAACACAGCTGGAGAAAGGAATGTGACTTGGTTCTGGGTGACAATACCATGCATCTTCTCATTATTTTATTCTCCCTTTCAAGGAAATTTCATGTTCAGTAGGCCAGCGTGAATGCTTCCTTTCCTGGGATAGTACAGTATTATTCTGTATAGTGTCTATCAGAAAATCAGAACTATAAAAATGTTTCTGAATGACCTATTAAAAGCAAAAAGAAGAAGCAGAGAGAAAGAAAATGTGAGTCTCTAAAGGGGTTTCAGGTTGGCATTTGAAATAGATGTAACTACACTAAGGCATCAGAATTCAAATGTTGATATTACTTAACTTTGAGAGGTGAAATTATCTATATTATTAGTGCTAGATTATATATTCTACTGTTCTCTGCAAGGTATATAGGTAAAATTTTTTATTTTAACCAGAATTAAATTTTGATTACCTCTATATTAATCCTATTTTTTCATAGACACAATAAAAGAATTTCAAACTATTTGGGAGACCAGTCAGAAGAATGATTTGATTGTTTTGAAAATCTAATTAGTAAGCGCAAACTGCAGATATATGAATGAACCAACTAAGATGAAAATTTACCTACCTGATAACATATTCATAATAATTTACTATTGTGTCATTGCCATTAGGGTTAGTTTGGCATATGACTTCTGAGGCTTCACGTGGTCATTGTTTACATCTCTAATTTCAGAGAGTTCTTCTTTTATATAAAATTAGATTTCATCCACAAGATCTTTCTTTGAGTTCAGCAAGGCACCACCTTCATTCAGTCAATAGGTTCTGGCACATGTTGTGAACTATTTAGTATGCATCTTCAAGCCCTCTGTACATGACAGACTCTTTCTCATCCTTGAGGTCAAATATTGTCTTTACATGTCTTTCTGAAAGTATTCTATCTCTAGCTGGTTGTATTAGATTTGCTTCACAACAATCACCTTAATGATGACAGAAAGAATGACCTTTCAGGACAACAATCTAAGACCAGATTTTGACTGGACTCAGCGAGGTGAGTTTTTATTTCCCTGGTGTCATGCATGCCTCTGCCTGTAGTCCACGCATCCACTCTGAGTCCTTGAGAGCCTATTTGGTTTCCCTAAAGTGACTCCAGTGGAGAAGACTGGCTTCTGGTCTATGTGGTCTCTCACACTGTGGAAGGCGAAATCAATTCGCTTACATGATGAACAGATATAATCTATGGAGAAAGGCAGCATATCCAAAGTTGCTTAAGGCTCCCATGCTGAGGAGACACCGTCTCACTCCACTGGAGTGCCTGGGTCAAAATAAATCATAGCGACAGGTTAGATTTAAAGGAAGAGGAATGTAATGCCAGCTCTTGAAGGGAGGTACTTCAGTTGCATTATAAACAGTTGGAGGGGAAAAAAATGAACACGTGTGCTACTTTTGTAAACCGGCATACTTTTATTTTAATGAGAAAACACCCTATCTATTCTTTACACTACTTGTCACATGTGTTTCATCAATTAGATGTCCTTGTGATTGTTGTCTGTCCTTCCCTGTAGACTATACACTGCATGAACACAAAAGCCTATTTCATCTTTTTTAACAGAGTAATAGCCAAGTTCTGGCTATGCCAATTCCTGGCATATGGTAAATAACAAAATATTTAAAAGAGCCATAATTTACAAACCAACAAACAAACTTGAACATGTATTAAGGATACATGTCCTTTCGACCCCATTCCCAATAGATAGGAAGAGGTTTTTTGTTTTGTTTTGTTTTGTGGTGGTCATGGGAGCTACCCAGCGCTGCTCCTGAGAGCCACCACTGGATTCCGCAGTACTGCACTCAACCACTTATGCCACCAAGGCTCAGCCCCAATAGGAAGAGTTTTACAATTTATAATAAACGAGTATGCAGTCCAGGAAACAAACAAAACAGACCCCTTCCATCAAGTCAATGATGACTCACAATGACTTGAGTCTGTAAGTCTTTACAGGAACAAACTGTCTTCTCTTTCTTGAGTGGAATGACTTATGGATTTGAACCACATCCTGGAGATTAGTAACCCAATGCCTAATTCTTAGTGCCACCAGGCTGCCTCACACATTGCTGCAAGGTGCTTCCTTATTAACAGAAATGTAATAAACTCTTTCTGTGCATTCATCATGTGACACATTATAATGGTAATTCTCTTCACAAATATCAGTGAGAGGTTGAGACAGCCAGCGACCGCAGGAAGGAGACAGAGTTCAGTTAGGGATGAAGTGCACATATATAGACTTAATTGGAAGTGGTGAAGGACTCTTGGGAAGGGAAGGGACAGCAGAGACAGAGACAGACAGGAGCATCTTGAGCTCCTGGGCAGTCCCAAGGCCTGAGAGTAAAACCAGGGAAGTCGAACCTGGTGCTGGGATGATGGGATATAGTTGAAGGAAGGTGATTGTTCTCAGTGCTGCGGTTGCTAGGAAACAGTGTTAGGGGAGCAAGATTCTGTCCCACAGAATCTTGGGGTGGGGTGTCATCCTGTCCCTGGGAAACAATACTAGGGAGGTATGTTCCATGGATAGCCTAAATTGCTCTACGGAGGACTACTCAGCAGCCATCAAGACTCCAAGGACTGCCAATCTACTAACTGTCTCATGCAAGCGAGTTTCACTGAGCGATTTGTACTGCTTTATAGATTAGTTGACAGTTTATTTATCTTATATATCCTTTTATCTATATAAATATATAAAAAGAATTACTAGTGTCCTGGTTTTGTTTCTCTAGAGAACCCTAACAGAGTAAGTTTGCTCATTGAAATATCAAAGTTTTATTAAATGTGTAAGAGAGCAGACAACAGCTCTCTGTGCATCAATATACAATAGTATTAAGGATTAGGAGACACCAGATAACAAAAGATATTTTTGCTTACAGATAATATACAGTGAAAACTTTAGATTCAGATTCTTAGAGCATATAATATCATAGAGTTTGGTGAACAAAAAGTAGAAAACTGTGTCAAAAATGTACAATACTGATATCAGTAAAATTAAGAAATTGATAAGCAGTTCATGTCAGACCTAAATATTTCTAGACTTGAGCAATGGAGAATCAGTGGAGAGATCATCTTTTCTTTTTTATTTTATACTTATTCATGATCCTAAGAAAGTATGGGGATGGTGATGTTGCAGGTATTTTCATTATTTGATTTATATCTTGAGGAATTCGGTCAGGTCAGGTTGACTAGAGAAACAAGTCCAGAGACACTCATATATGTATGAGAGCTTTATATCAAGAAGCAATCGTGTATCAGGAAAACACAAGAACCCAGTGCAACTCAAGTCTATAAGTCCCTCCTCAGATGCACGCAATCATATGCCATGATGCAGAATACAGGAACATCACAGGGAGGTGGGTCCAAAGTCATCTGGATCCAGTGACTGTGGTAAAAATTGCAGGGTTCTGGCAGGCCTCTGGGTGGCCAGCAAGCAGGAAGATGAAGGCAGAGAGAAAGAGAGAGAGGCTGGCCTCCAGAGAGCTATGCGTTTCAGATGCATCTCCAATAAAGTCATCAGTCTGTGACTGATTGATGGGCTAAACTCTATCCCCACAATTTCACATATCTTCAAGCTGACATGAAGTTATGTGACTATCACAGATCTCTTGGTGTTTAAAAGGAAACATAGGATAATTAACATTTTCCTTGTACTTGTTTCCTATTATGTAATCCAGGAAAAGAAGAAGTAAATACAACTGGAAATTTGAGAGACATATTTTGACCTAACCATTTATGATCCTATTATAAACATTGCAGGGATTCTTGAGTTGTTGGTACGCAGCGAATTTTTTATAAAATTCTAACTTTGCAAAAAATTTTCCCTTCTAAACTATGACAAGATTTCTGATGTGCATATTAGCTAAGGAAGCATTAAATTTCTGGGTTTCTCCCTAATGATCATCAAACAAAAACAGAAACTTTAAAAAGTTTTTGCTTTTATAGAATTATTTTGCACTAATTTTGGCAAATTACCTTTAACATATTAACTGACTTTATGCTGTTCCCTTCCTTAAAATACTCAATACTTAGCATCACTAGCTGAGTCCTAGTGTGCATAATTCCTGCAATGATAGGCTGAAACATGACAGCAATCGTGAGGCTGGTGCAGGATGGGGCAGGGTTCCATTCTGTTTACGACAGGGGTAAGATAAGCTGGAACGTGCTTGATGGCACCTGACAATAGCAAGTGGTTTCTGATTATCTCATAGGGATGTTGATTGCAAAACGTCAAACACTCAGTTCTTCAAATTATCATTGCTTAAGCCTGCCATGCTGTCTGCAATCTCTCTCCTGGGGAATTATACTCAATTAACAAAGTCAGCTTCCAAGGAGTCTTCTGAGTGTGCATCTCCTTCAATAGCCATATGAAATGCACATACATTCTCCTTAATGATTCCTTATTTGCCACTGACTCATAAATATGAATACATCTTTTCTAACTAGACTCACCAAATTAAATGGTTTCTGTCATCATGAAATTATATTTATAAATTTTTGCCTTTCTCTATGTCATTCGCATTCCTAACTATCCTTTACACTGTTGCCCACTTAAGGCTCCTTTATCTTTTTAAACATCTCTTCCTATAACTTCTCATTAAACACTTTAAATATCTTCCATTTAGTTGGTCAACAACTTTTATTTAGGTCACAACCCTGATGTAATTGATTGCCGTGGGGACATGGTCTGCTTCCTATATAAGTGAATGCTGTGGAGCAGGGTGTTTGCATTTTTCTGGATTTGGTTCCTGTGTGACTCATCTACTTCTTATCTTTTGGACTTGAGCCTGTCATACTGCCTTCTAATTCTGGGAGTCATCAGATGCCTGCCATCTAGTCTTTGGCAATTTTGCTGATCTCGAGTTCCTCAGAAAACACAGCTTCTCTGAGACAGTAGAAACCTCCAGCTTAAGGTCTGATTCAGAGAGTTGGAAGCTACCTGGACTGGATTCTCATTCTATAACAGTGTGAGACAATTTCTTGTTGCAAGTTTCTTTCTACATACATACTTGTATAAGCAGCACTGGCTTTACTTCTATAGAGCAAAGCTTCTTAAACTGTGGCTCTTGGCCCTATATGGAGTCACTTAGTGCAATGTGCAGAGAGGGTTAGGTAGTTGGTGAAAAAAATTGGCAAGGCAACAATAAGGCATTTCTTAGTGTGCAATGAACAAAAGTTAATTCAATACCAAACACATAATAAATGCGAAGTGTTTGCCATGTTGAAAACTTCTTGGTGAAAAGGAGATGTGAGTGGAAAAATTTAAGATGCCCTCCTCGAAAGAATCCAGACTAAATCTCTCTCTTTGTCTCTCTCCCTCTCATCTCTAATCTCTATCTCTATTAATTTTGGAAAAATAAACTCACTGCTTGCTATCTAATTTCTTCTAACTCATAGTGACTTTTTAGGATAAAGGAGCATTATACTCCTTACTCTCCATGGCTGTAGATCTTCACAGATGAATACACCCTCGTTCTCCCATGAAAGAGCTAGTGAATTCAAACTGCCTATCTTTTGGTGAAGTCCAATACTCAAACCACTCAGCCCAGCATGATTAATAGCTTTTCTCTTATTTAATTAATGAACTTATTTTTGCATAAAATTCCAAAACCTGATTTGTGACTATGGAGTGTCTCATGACAGTACAGGTAATAAATAGCCCAGGGAAGCCCATGCAGTGACTCTGCTCTACTGCAATGTGCCACTATGAACCAGAATCCATGGCACACATTACCAATATGACATCTAGAGAGTATGCATTACACCTATCACACTAGTCCTTAAGAATCCACAGCCTCAACAATCCATCTGACAGTCCTGGATTCATTTTATATTTCCTGGTATTCCTGTTGAAACATACTAGTAAGCTCTGAGAAGACAATGGCAAAACTCTTGTGGCCTATGAAGTGCTATGCTCCTTCAGTCATTACCATGCCCTTTTTGGTGAACATTTCTCAGGTGGTTAGATTAAGCTTCTGTTTACATATGATGACAAGGTGAGAGGTTCAAGCCTACCAGTTGTTCTGAGGAAGAAACTTTGTCTGATTCTATAATCCATTAAAGTCTCAGAACCCCAAAGTAGGGCCCCTATGAGTCAGTGTCAACTAAATGGCAATGGGTGTGGGTTTTTTTAAACAACTAAATGTCTTCAATTTTGTTTAATGGGAATACATTTTATTTTCTACTTTGTGTATATTTATTTTATCTCCATTTCATAATTCCTCATGTTTTCCCTTCCTTCTTTCATGTTTCAAATCACTTTCTCTCTCCCTTTTTTCCCTCTCCTCCATTACTCTCTCTATTCTGTTCCTCCTATTTTTAAATCTTTCTCTCCTCCTCCTTCCCTGTCTCCTCCCTTTTCTTTATTCCTTTTATGTGTGATAGATTTTTAGAGAATTAGATAAAAGTATCCTTCAATCACAGGGCAAAGTATCAATCTCTTGAATCTATTCTCATAGAACATGTGGCAGTTATGTGCTTATGTTAATTTTATGATTGAAATAGACTTTGGAGTCTAGCCTGGAGATAGCCATTGAGTAGCCAATGAGGCCTCTATGTGGGCATGGCTTTCTCCTGAGACTTCTGGGAAATCTTGCGATAGTTCCCTCATGAAGAGAAGCTATTTTCCCCAGTTGTTGGGAGTTAGTCTGAGAGACGATGAATCACGGACAAGACAAACTGGCAGCGTCCGAGAAGCTGAAGGAGCCAGTGGAGAGACCACACGGCTTTGCCCTGATGGAGCCAGACCTCTGAAGCTGAGGCAGCCACATGGAGATCTCTGCCAGAGATGAGTTGCTTCTGCTGTTGGTGGACCCTGAGCCCTGGAAGCAAGGAGCCATGTGGAGACGCCTGCCCATGCCGGGATTCCGTACCCATTGACCTGTGACTTCGTGAGTTGGAAGGAGACTTTATAGACTGATTTGGGCATATGGGTTAATATCAGACATGACTTTGAACTGGACTGGGCTCAAAGTCCTGTTCCTCTTGCATATAAACCTTTTCCCTATATCTATATGCATGGCTATGAAATTTGTTCCTCTAGCCTACCCAGACTAACACAGGACATAGCACCCCATTTAGCTATCCATATGTTATGTGTACTTGAGAAAATAGTTTTCCACCTGTCAGTTCTCTCAGTTTTTAAAAAAGACATATTGGATAGACATATTGTGAAAAAGTGATGATAGTTGCTGATAATTTTGCCAAATGACCCTCACACAGTATAAAATAGCAAATAATATTCAAATAAAATAGAAATTTCAGGCAATCATGACAAAAATCATTAAGGCTGAGCATTACTTGGTAAGTTATTTTTAAAAACTATGAATCTCTGCATCTGCAAAGTCATTTTACATTTAATGCAATGTAAAAGTGAAATAAAGTGTCAATCATAGAATTCAGAGAAAAAGAACACACGAAACTAAAAAGGCAACTTTGTTATTTATATTTTTGCTTGTCTATAATTAGCATGATTTTACATTAAAAGTAAAGCTAGAACCACTATTAATAAGCATAGAAACTAAGAATTGCAGACTATATGAAGACCTTAAGATAACTTCCATCTTTATTCTTTATAAAATTTACATTTTCATGTCTATCCTTTTTATATTGACAATCGGTATTTAGAGTTAGAAAACCCCTTTTTTAATGTGCAAGTAACAAAATGGTTGCTTTTAAAAGTAACTTAAACTTGAATATAGAACTTCTCTATAATGTTAAAAATCTCAAAAAAAAAAAAACCAAAAAGGGATTTAACAAACTGGAACTTCCTGACAAATGAAGTAGGGGACCTTAAATGAATAGCTTTAACTTTTCCAAACATAAGTAATATGGCCTAGTGCATGATTCTTTGTCTTTAACATGAAAAACTGCTTTATAATAGCGCCTCCACTCCTAGTTTAAAACAACCCAAGAGTTTGAATTTTTTAGTATGATTAATATCTCACTGTCTGATTGGTTTGGAAAAATCAATCAGTGGCTTTCTGTGAAGAAAGTCATCACATGTAAATAATTCAATTGGTGTCACATTAGTTTGAATTTAATGAAGCTCATGCATTTCACATTGCATATGAAGTTCTAACTGTTTCTTGTGTATTTTTTCTTTACATAATGATCAGTAATAAATTATTTATTATGAACATTTCATATTTTCCCTTTTTTTGCTTCATATACATATGAGGCACATTACATTTGACAGATATCTACCAGAAATCTTCTTACATATTACAAAGCAGTGAATTATTTGTGGATCTACAAGTCATAGCTTAACAAATGACTGTTTTGGCTGAGTCTGTGTAAGAGGAGGTGAGGAAAGATACTGGTGGTATTATATGGTTGAGTTGTTAATAAGGCTAAAAGTGATGGGAAATGTGTGGAGCTTTTACCACAGGAAGGGGTCAGTTTGCTTATCCTGTTGGGAGTAAAATGAGCTGCCGAAGAAGCAGGAACAGGATCTATTACCAGCAAGAGAAATAAAGCAACAACAAACAGGAGTGGAGCTAGTACACTTAGCTCCTTTGAACCCTGAACAGCACATTGAAACTCTGATCCAGGAAATGGCTGTGACCACAGAGGAGCAACAGAGAAGGGCAGCAGCAATAGACCATGAGACAGCGCATCCCCCCACCACACAGCCAGTAGAACTGCACTCGTCCAGACAGGAGGCTGGTTTGTAGAGTAGGGCACTTAATTGGAGGAGATAGGTTTGCTCACCCTAAAAGCTAGAGCTGAGTACTTGAAGCAAATTTATGAAATAGCATGCCATTTGCCCTAAAAGCACTTTGTAGCATAGCATGAGCAGGGCAGATGTCAACAGGCCCAGTGCCTGAGAGGCCAGCACCTGCAGGAGAAGTTGTCTTATCTGAACAACTATATCCAGAACCTTTGTAACCTGTTAACTTCACGAATAAACCCTATAATCTTACTTTGTCTGTGAGGTCTGGGTGGTCACTGCGATGAGTTACTAGATGCAACGCTCAAACAGCAGAGTGCTAGGAAAGAACAATAGGTGTTGGTTCTGTAGGAAGGTTGGTAGGTGGACCCTCCTGGCCTCAGTGTTATAGGGGACAATGATAGTGATTTCCTTTCCCCCTGGTGAAGTTAGTGGAGGTCAAACACTAGCCCCATCTCATTCTTTTCACACATTTGATTTTCAGTGGATTTGGAAGAACTTAAATTTCTACTGATTTTGTCATTTAAATGGTGGGGTTATACTTTCTAGAATAATATAGAATCCTCCTCTGCATGCCTCTAGGAAAAGGCCTCTTTTGTGAAAAAACATTTGTGACATATTAGAAAGGTATGGTAGCTGTACATACCAAATTAGCAGAAGACAGAGAGATGATCTGTTAATTATACAGATGTAACAAAAATAGCATGTTAATATGCATGTAATTTATAGGCTATTCTTTACCTTGCATTTTTTCCTACTGATCTTTTAATGTTAAATCTTATAATGTTGGTTTTTTTATGTTCATGAACTCATGATTCTCAAAAAAGCTTTAGCAGTGTTGAGGAAAGAGTCATTAAGTTCATGTGATAAATATAAAAACACCAAAAATATAAATATTTCATTTAAGATCATAGACTGGCATACACAGAGCCATGTTAACATTTTTAATTCTTAGTCTTTGCCATGTTAAAAATGTTTTTGATCCTATATCTGAGTCATCTAGAATATTTGCAATACTTTTTGTCATATGATATCTTAGAGAGAACATTCTTACAGATGTACTTTTTGTTTACTTTATTTACTTAAGCTCTGTTGCAAAAAATCAAGTACTGTCATATTTTTAAAAATCCAGAATATGTATATTTTGATACACCTTGATTGAAAAGTGCTTTGAAATGCTTATTTGTTTATTCTCACTCTTTCACACCTAAATTATTCATGCAAGACATTAATAATATTTGAAGAGTAAAATCAAAAGAGAAAAGAAATACAATAGCATTTTAAACTACTCTTTTTATTCATTGATTTTCCAACACCTTTCTCAGGCAATCTTGGCTCAATGCACTTAGGTTGTGAATCATCATGTTCGTTCTGTCCTTTTCTTATTGGAATATCTACATCTTTCTTATAAATACATAAAATCTTTGCTTAACTGCTACCTATTGCTGCCATGTTAAACTATGTTCCCAATTTGGGGATTGCATTTTGCAATATACTTTGTAAGTCAAAACTATCAATATTTTCTCTTCGGTTTATGGCTTGAATGTCTACATAGGTTTGGAAGGGTTGGCTTCTAGATTGCTCCAAGTGAGAGGCTATGGCGAAAATCAAAGAACGTCATAGGTTGGAGGAGGGCATCAGGAATCCCTAAGAGTTCCTGACACCCACAGGAAATACTCATGGCTGGGGAGAAAGATAAAGGATACCAGGCAGGGAAATCTTTTATCTCACTTTTCATTTGACAACCCAATGACTTCCTTAGGCTATTCGCATTATGCATGTTAGCATTCTCTCTTTGCTGTTTTCCTTTGTTTTCCTACCCACTAATAAGCTCCTTTTGATTCCTTTGTTTTGTTTTGTTTTTTGTTTGTCTTCTGTAACTTTCAAAGGAACACTAATGGTATTTGATACAAAAAATATTAAGCTCATTTGTTAGATGCAAAAAATAAATTATATAAATATTTTTGAGGTCTTAGGTTTACATAGAGCCATAACTAAAATTAAGTCTTTATTTCCAAGCCAAAGTTCTTTTCTCTGACATCATGCCTTTCCTTCCTTTTTGATTGCTGGCAGAATAAGTTGACTAATATAAACCAAGCACCAGCTAACTTTATTTTCCCTATCACAAAGTTCACCACAAGTCAAATTTATATTAAATGCTTTAATCCCATTATAAACAAATATCAATTTATATATATGCATTATAAATGAAACAATGATAACAATGGTAACAATGGTAAACATTAAGATACTAACCAGAAGATTATCAGTTCAAACACACTAACAGTTCAACGGGAGAAAGATGAAGTATTGCACTTCCATACAAGTTTATAGCCATGGAAACACTACATTAATTCTATCCTGCACTATAACATTGCTATAAGTTTGAATTGATTAATTGGCAACAAGTTCAATTTTCTGCTATTGTAGATAATACTTTATAATTGTGTTACCATAGCCCGTATCCTCTAGAGAAACAAAATCAGTAAAACACCCATACACATGAAAGAAATTTATGTCAAGAAAATGACTTACACAGTAGTGGATAAGTCTTGTGCTATAATTCATTTTAATGGTCACATTAAAGACATAGACAATGCTCACAATTATGAGGTTTTATTGTTGTTGAAGTTTTATGAAAGTTAACTGATTACAACTGAGGCAAGACATGCTTAGGATACAGGTGTTACATATGTCAAGACATACGACAAAACACTTTTAGTAATAAATGTCAAAAGGCTGGTCTGCAGCAGTGGAGGAAAAACGACCCATGGCGAAGATGGCTGTCCTCTCGAAGGACTATGGTTTTGTGGGTCTCCCTGGGCTGCCAGCTTCATCATGGTATCTCATCTAGCCATCAACATTGCCAAGACACACAAGAAGTACCAGGTGGAGTACATCATACAGCCAATCATACAGCATGGACCCCGAAACAGGGCACCTCTTCAAAGGCTTCCAGCGAGTCCACCAGAATACGTTGGAAGTGGATCCTCCCTTCATGTTTTTCTAGCTGTGGAGGCATCTACCACCCGTGTATAGTTTCTGACTTGGGCTTGGCTTGATTATTGGATGTGTTCTCTATGCATGTAACTATTACACAGAACCCAGCAAGCAGAATCTTGGTGCCCTGGTGTCCATCGCCCTTGTGGGCTTGATGGGCACGACGGTGTGCTCTGCTTTCTGGTACCTCGGTTGGGTGAAACCTGGCTTGGACACTGGGTCCAAATGCTGCCATTAAAGAAGTATAAGGGTTGGAAAAGCTCTCATTCATTTTGAATGACTTACCTTAATTTCCAGATACTTTTTTTTTCTAAATATTATAAAATCTAAGTGACTTTAGTCTCAAAAAAAATGTCAAAAGGGTGTGTCACTTTGCTGTAAATCTCAAGATCAGTCCTTTAGGTCCACAAGACCAGTTCCCTGAATTAAGTGCCCAAAGACACCCACTCCACACATCTGTCTCCATCCCAAAGCACTCAACATTCCCTGCTCTGTGGCCTAGAAAGTTCACTACTTTGTCTCATGCTCTGACTCCAGGTTCTGTTGTTCATCTGACCTTTCTCTAGCCCTAGGTCTAGAAGTCCAGTGGCACACTCCACTCCTGGCTCTTACTTCTAGTGAGATTGCCTGCTCCTAATTCTTTGATGGGTCATTTTAATATCTAGTACTATGTTATCACAATTAACCCTGTTAACAATTAAGCACAGCTGAATGCTATCAGTGAGTGTGTTCCCTGCCCCAATCCCCACCCCCAATCTTTTTACCGAGAGTCATGCAAGAAAAGACCATTTGGTAGGAGTGATAGAAACTATGATTAAAGGGGCCACATTAAATCATTCACTGCCCGGCACATACCAGATGTTTACAGAAAGATCAGAGATTCAACTCCATACAAAGGACTCTTCAGAAGAGAGTCCTAGAGATCTATTTTTAGAAAAGGAATCCATTGAAAACTTTATGGCACAAAGCTCTACTCTCTCACATTTCCCTGTTCAAAGATAAGACGCTTCATTGTAAAAAGATTATCAATTGAAACCAACTCAATATAAACTTGTTTAGTTATCATTATGAATGACATAAAGCAAAATCTACAAACACTTTTCAACACTAAAACCCCAGCCTCTATAATTCTACAACCTTACTAACCTGATGAACAGGAGATTTTGCAAAATATTGTCATTTTAAACTGCCTCCCCCCCCATACACTTAGCTTTGTGATAGTAGATTCTAATTGATATGATAGGCCTGAAGAACATCTGAATGATAAGTATCATATATTCCTGTATAAACTGACTTTCTTGGCACATATTTAATGCAGTTCTTGTGGTAAAATTAGGTGCCTCAGCTGATATTCAGGTCAGCTTATACTCAACTATGTATTAATTCAGGCAAACAACTTGACAATGAATAATAAACCATATCTTTTATATTTGTACTGCATTCCACAATTTCTACATACAATATTGACATTTCAATGGTCTCTAAAAGATTTTGATATTATTCTTGCATGATAATTCATTTGAATCGATTAAGAATGTTGTTAAATATCTTGCTGTATCAGTCCCCTTTTTGACTGAGAGATATCAGATTGTATTAAAAACACTAATAAAATGACTTCCATTTGCAAATATATTGAACAATTGTGTTTCTCTAAAATAGGGTCTTTTAGGCTTGATATTATCAACATCTTGGAAAAGGTGATTCTTTGTTTTGGAAGACTGTTTTGGATATTATAGAATGCTTAGTAGCATCCCTGAACTCAACCCAGTAGATGTCAGTAGAATTTCCTCAAATCAGTGCTGTCAAACAAAAATGACCTTGCATAATATCCACTAGGGGAGTAGGGATGGGGGAAAACTCCAGTTTATAGCTGAAATTATGACAATTGCCATAAACATAGGCTCTTCAATTTGGGAACTAAAAGTGGGTTGAAATGTGTGGTAGCCTTGTGGTTCTTCACCTCTAGTGGAGGTGGTGAGTGCTGCCAAGTTGGTTCCAACACATGGAAACTGCTCCTGCAAAGAGTTACAGTCTTAAAGATCAAAGTCAGTTCTACCCTGTCCTATAGGGTCATTATGTGTCAGAATCGACTGGAAAATGTTGAGTAACGTTAGATGTTCTGGTTCCAGATGACGAAGGCTCTCACAGTGAAGGCAATGTTCTGCTGTCCTGAGGGTCAACGTGAGTTGGAACTGACTCAGAAACACCTACCAATAACAAACATCCAAAATATTACATTGGAAACTTTGGGGAATATTAGAAATGTGGAAAGTGACAGGGCTTTAAATATTTGTTTAATCTCTACTGAAATATCTACAACTCATCCAAATTTAATTTAATTTAATTAAAGCTTAAGGTTGTTATAACATCTATTGTTTATAATGTTAATAATCAATAATTAATATGGACTTAATTCATCATTATCCTAATTCAAAACTTTATTTAATTTTTAAATTTAAATTTGTACCTAGAGTTCAACTTTTCAGTTTCAGAACAGCAGTGAAAATATCTTAATTTTTTTTCAGCTTGTGAGGTTTTTTTTTTAAATTTTATTGGGGGCTCTTACAGCTACTACAACATTCAGTACATCATTTGTATCAAGCACATTTGCACACATGTTTCCACATACATTTCCCAACATTTTGCACTTGAGCCCTTGGTACAAGCTTCTCTTAAAAAAAAAACTCCTCTTTCCCCTCCCCCCTTTTTTTAATGAATCAATTTATTGGGGGGCCCGTATAACTCCCATCACAATCCCTAACAACATCAGTTGTATGCAGGACACTTTTACACACCCATTGCCATCATCACTCTCAAAACATTCTCCCTCCCTCCAGGCCCCCATTATCAGCTTCCTATATTACCTTTCCTCCCCCCTTCCCCTTGAACTCTTAGTAATTTACAAATTATTTTTTCATTCTGTACACTGTACAATGTGTCCCAACACTCACTTCCCTGTTAAATGTGTCCCAACACTCACTTCCCTGTTGTCCGTGCCCCAGAGAGGAGGCTACCTGTAGATCCCTGAAGTTGGTTCTCCCTTTCTGATATTACCTCCACCCTCCACCCTCCTGGTATTACCACTCCTATTACTAGTCTTGATGGATCATCTATCCTAAGTTTCCTATGTTTCCAACTTCACTGTACATCTCCTGGTCTAGCTGGATTTATGTGGTAGAATTGGGGTCATGATAGTGGGTGGGAGGCAGCATGGGAACTAGAGGAAGGTTGCATCTTTCATAGCTCCTACCTTGTATCTTAACTGACTCATCTCCTCCTTGTAACCCCTCTGCAAAAGGATGTCACCTCACCTATTGATGGGCTTTGGGTCCCCAATCTGTACTCCCCCTCATTAATAATAATATAATTTTAGCTCATTGATGCCTGACACC
>PVJH01025178.1:0-31910 GCA_004026705.1 Nesogale talazaci
TCGCTCGCGCTCTCTCTCTCTGCACCCCCCCCCACCCCCCCCCACCCCCCGTCATGGCTTGCACTGGTCCCACTATACACTTCCAGCTACTCAGGGCATGATTGATTATCGAAGCTCGGAGGCTAACATTTCTAAGGGACTGCCCTGTGCCAGGTAAACAGGCTCAGAGTCTTACATGTTTTCGTTGTTCATCTCACCCACCCTGTGGTGTTTCATTAGATACAAAACAGGCACCTCAGCCTAATTACCTTACTGGCCCAGGGCTCTCAGGGAAATTACAGAACATCCCGTGAAGTGATCTTTTCAGGTGAAACAATGAACAACTTCTAGTACAAATGTGTCCCGTTGACTTATTTTTAGTATGAGCATGTGCCACGTTCCGAAATTCGCATTTAAACTTGACCGTCCCCGACACCAGCTCCTGAGAACTTTAAGCGTCTAATGGAAAGAGTGAGTTTCTCACTCGCATGAACATGACTGCAAATTGACATCATCTTAGGTGGCTTAGGAATCTTGTGTGGGGCTCCCCCCCAAACATGTCAGGCTCCCTAGCCCATGCATGTAACCTCCTGGCCTCTGGTCTTCCTGACAGCCCAGCCTCTAGTCACCCACCCACACCCTGTGCGTTTCTCCCCTCTGCTGCTTCCCAACTGATGGCCAACCCACCGCTTCAGAGAGGCCACATACAGGGGGAAAAAATGCAGCGCTCAGTCTGGTACATTCATCTTCGCTCCCATGAATGACTTAATAGATAATAAAGCTATTAATCATATGTCTGTTTGTGCTTTCTTAAAATGTCTGTTGGGAGGGGCCTCGGT
Organism: Nesogale talazaci; assembly: GCA_004026705.1. Classification (NCBI taxonomy): domain Eukaryota; kingdom Metazoa; phylum Chordata; class Mammalia; order Afrosoricida; family Tenrecidae; genus Nesogale; species Nesogale talazaci. Next base: position 819 of record PVJH01025178.1, read on the forward strand.
AAGTTGGCTACAGTCTGCATCTTAATCTAGGTGTAGCCTTCCAAATTATATTTCTTCCTTTGGACTTTTTAGCCCTGAGTAAGCTGAGGATCCCGCCCGTCTACCCAGCAAGCCAGGTGGAGATTGTCCAGTCCAATGTGGTGTTTGACATCAGCAGCCTCATGCTCTACGGAACCCAGGCCATCCCCGTTCGCCTGAAAATCCTCCTGGACCGCCTCTTCAGCGTACTGAAGCAAGATGAGGTCCTTCAGATCCTGCACGCGCTGGACTGGACCCTGCAGGATTACATCCGTGGATACGTGCTGCAGGTACAGGGCCTGTTCCCTTAGAACTTCTTAGGACGCCCATGGCCAGGTAACTCAGGGAGCCCCACTTGCCGACCAGACCACCCCCATCTGTTGTCCTTCCCTTTAATGCTGCTTTTAGTGACTGCACCCCTCATCTTTCCACGGGGAGTCCAGTGCTTCCAGTCCAATCCAAGAGTGCTGTGAAACTGCAGAGGGTGGGAGCTTTTTGACGGTCCCCGCACTGGGCTTCACAGAGCCAGCTCTTCCACAGCAAGCCGCAGACTGGCTCCGTCTCTGGGGCTCCCTCTTTTCCACGATTATTCCAAATGACATACTGACATAGAATTCCCGGGTGGTGCAAAAGGTGCACCACCTTTTGCCTTCTTGACAGGCCTTCACTGGAAGGTTGGAGGTTCCATTCCACCCAGAGGAACACCATTTTTTGCTAAAAAACGAGCTGTGGGGAAATCCTACTAAGTTTTACTGTGATAGATAGAGGGCCACTGTGAGTTGAAATCAACTCATTGGCCACTATTGGTTGAGAGCTAGAGACATCAGATACTGTAGCAAATTATAGTGAGGGTTTGGAGAGACTACCACTCCTTTCTCCCACGGAGCATCTGGTGGGTTTGAACTGCTGACCTATGGAGGCTAGCAGCTCGGCACTTTGCTCAGGATTCTACCAGGGCTCCCTACATCAAGATGGGCACTAATAACAGACATCAACTAACAGATATCCTCACCTGGGCTCTTTCCACGTCACCCCGAGTCCTCAGTCATCTCATGCGCCGACACATATATGATCCCTATTTTCAAGTTGAAAAAAACAAACAAAACAGGCTCAGTGCTTGAAATAGGGCAGGAAATCACTCAGCTCGTCTGAGGCAGGCCCAGACTCAGAAGCCTTTCCTTCCCAGCTCTGAAACCCCATCGTCTTTCCCTGGAAACAGGTCTGCAGCAAACGTAAGTGAGTGCAGGACCCCCAGCAGCGAGAAACCACCTTTTATGTAGAGTAGCATTATGATCTTACATTATGACATGGATCAATATTTAATGATCCTGATAATCTTGCTTTCTAGTGTTAGGATTAAAAATATGGAATCAATTACCTTCAACCTCGATTGCATGAAAAATGTATGATGTTACATCCCTCATCATCTTTGAGACTCTTACATGCACTGTGAAAATTCTCAGTAGGCCATCAAGTACATGTCCTGTGATAAAATATTTATTGTAGTTTTTAGGAAAAGTTAGACCTGGCTAGAGTCTGAAAGATCTCCAACACTCCAGTGTAATTACAGCTTGGCTTTGTGAAGCGGGCCACGGATCGATACAGGTTCATTTGTTTTCTAATGTTAGTTGCTTAGGGAGATTATTAAACTTGCAGCAAATGAACACTCGAGCCAGAGCTAGGCCTGACTGCTCGGTTGAGGCTCTTCGAATAGAGAAGTTACTGCGTTTCAGATTACACGTATTTTCACTATTTGCGAGAAAACTATGCCAGGTAGAAGACAGTCACTTTGGTGGTGCAGGCGGCTAAGCGCTCAGTTGCTCATCAAAAGGTAAGCTGTTTAAGCCCACCAGCGCTGCCCCTGGGGAGGAAGGTGTGGCGGTCTGCCTTGTCAAGGTTTGAGCCTTGAGCCCCCCCAAGGGGGCCCTGCGCCTCTATCCTGTAGAGCCGCTCTGGAGTTGGAATGGACGCGGCGGTGCATGGCCACACAATGTAAGACCCCTCCGTTGATCTGAAACTCGGTAGACGGCCAGCACCACATTCCTCTAACTTGGACTTAAATAAATCATTGTATTTCTCGACCGTGGGCGACATGTCGGGCCACCCTTCTACATCCGTGGAGTAACTCTCCTGATAAGAGTTTCTGGCACAGGGAGGTGGATGAGTGGAGTTGCACTCCCCACGCCAGGTGCTTTTCCCGAACAGGCTCCTTTTTCTTACAGGGACCTTGGAGGCCAGTCAGGGTCTTTTCCTCCCTGGGGCCTGGGATAGGAGCTCGACCATTCCATTTAATTTGGTTTGGGATTTGGGTTTGGGTCTAGGACGCATCGGGAAAGGTCTTGGACCACTGGAGCATCATGACCAGCGAAGAGGAAGCCACCACCTTACAACAGTTCCTCCGTTTCGGGGAGACCAAATCCATAGTGGAGCTCATGGCAGTTCACGAGAAGGACGCGCAGGCCATCATCCTGCCCCCATCCACAGCCAGCGTGGACATTCGGGCCTTCCTCGAGGGCTGTGGCCACCGGCGCACCAGCCTCCCCACGCCTGGGGACAAGGGAAGCCCCAGCAGCGTGCATCCCTTCGAGAGCCTCCTGCACAACATGGCCTTCATGATGCCCTTCCAGTTCTTCAACCCCGTGCCTCCCGCCCTGATCCCTGAGCCGTTCCTGCTCGAGCAGGGTCAGGAGCAGAGTCAGGACTCCCAGCAGCCACTCCATGAACCCTTCCCCGACAGCAGCTTCTTGACCTCCGCCTCCAGCCCCTTTCAGGTTGAGAAAGAGCAGTGCTTGAACTGTCCGGAAACTGTCGCTCGGAAGGAAGACAGCCCCCCTTTAAGTGACTCCAGCTCGTACAACATTGTCACTAGGCTGGAGAGGACACAGTTGTCCCCCGAGGCCAAGCTGAAGCCAGAGAGGAGCAGCCTGGGCACCAAGAAGGGCCGGGTGTTCTGCACGGCCTGCGAGAAGACCTTCTATGACAAAGGCACCTTGAAGATCCACTACAACGCTGTGCACCTGAAGATCAAGCACAAGTGCACCATCGAAGGATGCAACATGGTGTTCAGCTCCCTGAGGAGCCGGAACCGCCACAGCGCCAACCCCAACCCCCGGCTGCACATGCCCATGAACCGGAACAACCGGGACAAAGACCTGCGCCACAGCCTGAGCCTGGCCCGCACCGAGAGCTACAAGGGCCCCTGTTTCCCGGGGACTCCCCCCGACGGCAGGCCTCTGCCTGGCTACGCCGCCGCTGCAGGAGAGGACTCCAAAGGCCAGCCGGCCTTCTCCAGCCTCGGGCACAACGGCGTGCTGTTTCCCAACCTGAAGACGGTCCAGCCGGTCCTGCCTTTCTACCGCAGCCCCACCACTCCAGCCGAGCTGGCCAACACGCCCGGGATGCTGCCGTCGCTCCCTCTGCTGTCCTCCTTGATCCCGGAACAGCTGGTTCCCAACGAAACGCCCTTTGAGGCTCTTCCCAAGAAGAAGTCCCGCAAGTCCAGCATGCCCATCAAAATAGAGAAGGAAGCTGTGGACATCGCCAACGGGAAGAGGCACGCCGCCCTCAGCTCAGACGAAGATGCCCCCCTTCAGGTGGTCAGTGAGGATGAGCCGGAGGCCTGCAGCCCTCGGTCCGACCAGGCACCCGGGGAGCAGCGCCTGCCCTCCAGCTACGTGGGGAGGCCTCTCCCCGAAGGAGAAGGGTCCCCCCACTTCAAATCTGTGATCGAGCCCAGGGGGATCATCTTCCGAACTCCCGAGCAGGCCACATACAACCTGGAGAAGGAGGCTGAGCGGCAGCCGGTGGTGGCCTTGGTGCCAAGAGAGGCGGAGGACAACGGCTGTGAGCCCCTCCTCCCCACAGGCCTGGAGCCCCTCGGGTCCTTTCCGGACTACATCAAGCTGCAGCAGCGGCTGCTGGCCGGAGGCCTCTTCAGTGCCTTGTCTCCCCGGGGCATGGCATTTCCTTGTTTTGAAGACCCTGAGGAGCCCGCGCCCGCGGCCCCGCATGCGTTCGCCAGGCAAAAGAGAGACAGTCGTTTCCAGTGTGACATCTGCCAGAAGACCTTTAAAAATCCCAGCAGTGTGAAAGTGCACTACAAGAACACACACTGCAAAGAGGCACACCCGTGTGTGGTCGAGGGCTGCAGCGCCACCTTCCCGTCCCGCAGGAGCAGAGACAGGTAAGGTGGCCTTGGAAACCATTTCTTTTTCCTTGATGGTTCTGGCACCTAACTGTGCATCAGAATGACCTGGAGGGCAGGACCTCAGTCTACCCCCACCCCCACCCCACCTCCAGTGCCTGCTTTCAGCCAGTTGGGGGAGGCCGACAGTTTGCTTGTGGTGGTTTGGGGAGCACAGTTAGAGAACTACAGTTGGTTGGTTCTACCAGCCCATGGTCCCCGTTCCGATGGCAAGGTTAAGAAGGAGAAACAGCACCCCCCCCCATCCCACCCCCCACACACACACTGGACAGGGCTGTCAGGAACACTTCTCGAGTGAAGCAGAGCATCGGTGATCCTGGGGAATCCCCCCAGGCTGCCCCCATCATGGGCCAGCCCGCACGGCTGCCCTTCCCAGCAGCAGCAGTGTCATGAATAAGTGATAGTTAGGAAGGAGACAGGCGACCTCTGGGGGCACACTGCGTAAGCACTCGGGTGCTGACGGCAAGCTCAGCCCACCAGTCACTCTGCGGGAGGAGCTGCTTCCAAGAGAGGGACAGCCCTCGAAACCGTGGGGGGTGGGAGGGGTGGAGGGCAGGGCTTCTCTGTGACGCAAGGTTGCTGTGACTCAACACGATGGCAACCAGTGTCCGTTCTAGGAAGACGACATCCTCTCAGTGAGATTAACCTCGGTATCTATGGTACTGTTCTAACTCACAAGGCATGTAGGATTGGAGGTACTTTTTGATTTTTCATATTTTTCATACCCAGTTGTTAGACCCAACCTTTTCCCATCACAAAAACGCCTCTGGCATTCTAAACGAAAACTCCCAGGCCCCGGAGGCCAGCACTCAGCGGGCATTTACCTAGACACTCCAACAGGGATGCAGAGATGGCACCACTTTAGAGGGCTTTGTGGGTAGGCTGGGAGTTAAAGAAGAGAAGTGTGCTGGCATCGAGAGTGTGGACTTCCATGCTTGGAGCAGCTGTTAAACTGCCAGCAGCAGGGACTCGGGCCCACGCAAAGAGGACTGAGGTAGCAGCACCCTGGATGTTCATATAGCCAACCAGTCTGAACTGAGTCTTTTTCTGTGCCAAATTCAGGGGCCATGGCCCTTACCCTTTAAGACAGGCCCTCACTGTGGTGGAGACAGAGTAGTCAACAGAGGATTGCAGCTGGAGGGGGGCGGGGGAAGCTCGGTTGAGCCCTGAAAACAGCTGTGACAAACAGGAGGGCACCTCTCTGCACCTTACGAGACATCAGGGAAGGCTTCCTGGAGGAAGGAGTGTGTCTAAACCAGCAACATTCAAATGTTTGGTCTGAGGACTCCTTTACAAATTATTTTGTTGTTGTTGTTGTTGTTGGTTTTTTGGGTTGTTTGGGGTTGTTTTTTTTTTTTTTTTTCATTTTGAGGGTTTTGGAGAGGCATCACTGCCCTCTCATGGGAATGGGAGGCCCAGCCTTACTCATGGAGAGCTGCACCTGGATTTGACCTGCCAAGCTTGTGGACCGCAGTCCCGTACTCAATCACCGCGCCACCGGGGCTCAGCCCCTACAAATTCTTAAAACCAGAGACCTCCCCACTACTACAGCTTTCATCTGGGAAAATAGGGGAACGATCTGTCAGCTTTTAATTCAATTTTTCCATGAACATTTTTTCAAAGCATTGTCATAACTACCAATACTTACCGCTTTAGAAACTAAAAAGGGGGGAGACCATGTATTGTATAGCCTTTGAAAATAATAGTAAATCCATTACATGTGAACATAAATGACATTTTTATGGGAAAATGATCCCATTCTCCAAAATAAAGATTTTAGTGAGAGGAGTGGCTATATTTTACATTTTTACAAATGTCTTAAGCCGAGACAGCTGCAATTTTTTATCTGCCTCTACTTTCAGATTGTCACAATAGCACGAGGTATTGTTGCTGGAAAACTCCACTCTTTTAGGTGCCAGAGAATGACAGTGAAAAAGGCAAATCGCGTCTTTGTGTCATTCTGAGGACAGTATTGGCTCTGGGGGTGACCAGGGGAATGTCAGCCCCTTGATCTGTACTTACTTCGTCAGAAGTCCTAGGAGGTTTGGAGAGAGGTGGAGGTTGATGGGGAGAGACAGGCATGGGAGAGAGTGTTCGCAAAGCCTGGCACACGGTCCAGATGGCTTTTTTATTTGTGACTGTCACCAGTCTTAGGGGACATGATGACTCAAGGGATGTATTGGGCTGGGCCTTCAAGGCCTGAGGAGTGAGGGGAGAGAGGAATCTACAAGGTAGTTCCTGGCGTTCCTGGGGCACTTAGGAGTTAAGCGCAGGACAGCGGGGCCCGTTCAGTGCACGGTTCCAGTAAATGTGCTTGTCTGACTCTGTTTTTCACCACTTGTGTGAACTGGAATCCATAAGTCAGTCTAGCGTCTGGTTTTCTGCTGACATACCCCGCCCACTCCAGCCCCAAACGCTGACATAATCACAGGGCAAGGTTTCCCGGTGAGAAGTGCTGCTTGCAAAGTGGGTGATCTAGGAGGATCCTTCAGACTGTGGCCGGAAAAAGAAGGGGCTGGGGAGAGAAGAGCAAAGCTAAGGAGTAGATTTTATACCTTTTTTAAAAATATGATTAAATTCCACCCTTACACAAGTCTTTGGAGAGCTCAGAGAAGAAAGAATTCAATTCCTAGTTATTTTGCTGAAGGTACTCCTTTGGTTTTTGTTTTTTTTTTTTTGTCCCAGTTTGACCGTGGACATGTTTTCTGATCTGTTTTGGGGGAGATAACATTCCTTCCTTGATATTCTCTTGCCTCCTTTAAGATTGCACCCCCTAGTCATGGGCTGGTTTTGCCCACCTGACATTAGCCAGGGAATATCTGAGCAAAGTCATTGATGGACAAGTTATATCCAGATGATACCGTGTGAGTAAGAGGCTTGGGCCATAATGGATACTCATTATCTTACCTTCAGGGGTAATCATTGGGTAAAAGATGGGTGGTATGCTCACAGTGCTGCATTGGCAAAACTCCTGTCTGGTATATAGTGAAGTATTGCAGGCAGGCAGTGGACCCTGCACACGTGTGCAAACCCACACGTACACTGTTCCGAGCCTGTCAGATGTTCACCGATGGCTATAGGACTTCTGAGGCTATGAGCTTGCACACAAGTGCTCCTCAACATCCCTGGCCAATAGAAATGTCATAAGACCACATACTTACCTTTACACTTTCTAGAGGCCACATCAGAAGTCCTGATGGACCAGTGGGCACACCACGTAGCTGCCAACCAATAGTTTGACTGCTTGAAACCACCACCAGCTCTGACCTAAGGATCATTTGCTTCTATAAAAGCCTGCAGCTTTGGAAACTCTGAGGGGCAGTTCAGCCCTGCTCTTGTTGGAGTCAGTAACCACATTTAGAAAAACCAAAGGGAACAATGAAATTAAATTATTTCATTCAGTATTATCCCAAATCTTACCATTTCAATAGATAGCAGCCACACTTTTTAAGTGCTCAGTCGCCATTTAAGGCTAGTGACAAGTTATTTGGACATTACACCTCTGGGAGAGACTCTTTCCTGATCAGTTAACCAGTTTCCACAGAGAAGAAACTGCTCGGAACAGCCTCACATGTGTCAGTAGGACCGTCTCTGTAAGGTTTTCAATGGCTGAATTTTTTCAGCAGTAGATCACCAGACCTTTCTTCCAAGGCACCTCTGAGTAAACCTTCCAGGTTTCTGGTTGCATTAAAATGAAGTCTTGAGAGTGGTTTCCAGGAGACTGTGGAAAAACCAGATTTTTCTTGGGAGCTCCCAGTTCCAATGGCCATGTGGAACTGGCCAGTTAAAGTCATCTAGCCAGTCTTAAGTGGCGATGAGACACAGGAAATTGCTAATCAGTCAGAGGGTGGAAATTACGGGGGTCTGCATAAGCCCCCAAGTACACAACCCTTTGGGTGTCACTGGGACTGCTAACTTCTGATGAGAGTGAACTGGTGGGCGCTAGCTACTCATTATATCCCTCCAGAATGTGAATCCCTTCCCAACATTTCTCATGTCTTGAGAATTTTTCCTGGTATCTTCATTCACAATGACGACTATTGTTACAGCAACAAGTCGACCATTACTGACCATCTTCATCTTTTAGGCACAGTTCAAACCCAAACCTCCACCAGAAAGTTTTGACCCAAGAAGCGTTGGAGAGCAGCGAAGACCGTTTCCGTGCGGCCTACCTGCTGAAGGACGTGGCGAAAGGGGCCTATCAGGACGTGGCTTTCACACAGCAAGCCTCGCAGACATCTGTCATCTTCAAGGGAACGAGTCGAATGGGCAGTCTGGTTTACCCGATGACCCAAGTGCCCAGCGCCGCCCTGGAGACCTACAACTCTGGCCCTGCAAGCGAGGGCACCATCCTCGATTTGAGCACTACCTCGAGCATGAAGTCGGAGAGCAGCAGCCGTTCCTCTTGGGATTCCGACGGGGCCAGCGAGGAGGGCAGCATGCTGCTGGAGGACAGTGATGGCAACAGTGACGGCCCTGGCCTGGGCTCGGGGGAAGATGGCTACCCCATCTGCGTCCTGATGGAGAAGGCTGACCAGAGCCTGGCCAGCCTGCCTTCGGGGTTGCCCATCACATGCCATCTCTGCCAAAAGACATACAGTAACAAAGGGACCTTCCGGGCCCACTACAAAACCGTACACCTCCGCCAGCTCCACAAGTGCAAAGTGCCCGGCTGCAACACCATGTTCTCCTCTGTCCGCAGTCGAAACCGACACAGCCAGAACCCCAACCTGCACAAAAGCCTGGCCGCCTCTCCAGGCCACCTCCAGTGAGCAGGGGGGCGGCCCAGGTGCTGGGAGACAGAGCCATTTCCGTTCAGGAAGAAGGTGGGAGAGCCCAGTGTCCAGTCACTTTGTTCCGCACCATCTGGGCAAGCCGGGCTAAAAGCGTTTGATTCGATCTGAGTTTTCACACCAGGTTGAGGGAAAGGAGAGCCTGGTGGGAAGTAGGCATTGAGAGGCAGCCCTTCCAAGTATTATTTTTGTTAGCCCCAGAGGTTGTTTTGTGGTCTTTTTTTATTTTCCCTCACCCCACTAACATAAAGAAAACTTGCAGAAACCCAGTTCTTCCCAGATTTGTTTACATGATCCCTGGGGGAGGCTCAGGGTCTGCAGATCAGCATTTGCAGGGTCCGGGACCTGGAGGGAAAGGGAAGCTTGCAGTATTAACCATCAAGTATGGAAGAAGTCTACGGAAGAGTGAGAAACCAACCCTAAGAAACCCATTTTCTGTTCCTTCTTTCATGGCGATAGACACAGGTTTGACGTAAGGGGGAGAAATGACATTTTGAGACCATTCCTCCATTTGGAGTGGGGATTTGCTTTGCCTTTTTTTTTTCCTTTCGATTCTAAAGGTTTCATGTTATTACAGGGAGTACTCAGAGGAAGCTGGTTGGCCTCTAACGTCTTCCTCATTCATTCTTAATCTCTAAACAAGTTCAAGAGCTCGGGGAAGCACATCTCATACATTTCAACAATAGACGTCTCCAGTTTAATTTAAAGAGACTTTTGATACTATTTAGTTTGTGTTGATGTTGAGCGCGGGCAGAGGTGTGACGGCATACCCACCATCAGTCCCGTGAAACAGCCGCCTCAAGTGGGGCCGTGAAACAGCTCGAAGAGCCTGTGCGTAGTAAAAAAAAAATTGAATTTTGTATTCAGAGTTCAAATCCACTACCTTTTTAATTTATGGTTGATTTGCAGTCACGAAAACATTCCAGAAAAAGTTGGGGGTTGGAAGAGCGCTTGATCCTCTGGCATAGACGTTTAAAAAGCCAGTGACCGACTGCCGATTATTTCAATTACCTTTTTGTTTGTTTGTTTGTTTGTTAAATAAATGTGACATCTTTAATACTTATCTCTGCGTGAAATGAGATGTTATCTCTCAACTGTTTTGTTACCCAGCTGTTTAATATTCCAGTTTCCCCAAAGTAGAAAAAAAAAGTGTATACGAATGAGTTTTCTATGATTTAATAAATATAACATGACACACCTTTTTTTTGCTTAAAAAAGCAGATGTTTGTTAAAGTGATTTTCTCACCAGGTTTCTTTTGTATGAGCACGTGTACATAGATGCGCACGCACACACATGCTGGTGCCATCAAGTGAGTTCAGCGTGGGTGACCTCTGTAAACAGCCCAAGGTCACCTCCCCTGCAGCACCCTCACGCGTGTTATGCTTGAGCCAGTGTGTCTCCCTGAAGGGTGTCTCTGTTGCTGACATTCACCTTTACCAAGCACGATGCTTTTCTCCAGGGACGGGTCTCTCTTGGTACCATGTCTGAAGTACCAGAGACAAAATGTGAGCATCCTCCCTTCGAAGGGGCATTCAAGGCTATATTCTTCCGAAACTGATTTGCTTTATTGTTCTGGCAGCCCATGGCACTTTCACCAACAGCACGATTCACTTGCACCAATGCCTGCACTGTCTACCAAGAATTTTACAGAGCTAAAATCCCGGGACAGAGTGCCCGGTGGGTAGAATTGACAACAGTGACCAGTGTTTCTATGGCTGCTTTAGCCAAAGTCCCACAAGTAAATGGCTTTGAAGACCAGAAAGTTGTCTCACAGAGGCGAGAAGTCCAGCTCAAGGCATTGGTTCTAGAAGAGGGTCCATTGATAACCCTGGACAGTTACTGACATGTAGCCAAATCTTCACATTACCTTCAGTCTGTATATGATACCTTTGTTTTTTCAATAAGACACCACTCAGAAGGGATTAGGTGTAGGACTTCACATACTCTGGTGTGGTCTCTCAAGCATACACAATAAACTCCTGTTTCCAAACAGGGTCCTAGTCCCTGGAATGGGAGTGAGGGACTGGACTTCACTGTCTTTTCATGGGGAGGTGGGCAATGTCTAGCAGTAACTACTCTAACCTCTGGGAAGGAATTAAAGCAATTAATAAATTCATAAAGTGATTATTGAAAAGAAAGAAGCTTGACCTTAACTGAAGGACGCATATAAAAATGGATGTTAAAAGATTGTGCTATCAAAGGCAAGTCTTAACTAATGTTCAAAAGAGAGCGCAATATTTCACTCTCAAGTACATCGTGTCTAGCCCTCACACAGGTCGTTAGGACTCTTCATCCGTTTTATATGTATATGAAGTCCTGATCTTATCTAGCCATTTCCCCCTGCCCACCCCCACCCCCAGTGGTGACTGTTCACATTGTCATCTTGTCAACACAAGAGCGGTGTCTCCATCTGTGATACGTCACATCCCACTCTGATCTAGGCCATGACACCGCTTGCCTGAGTGACTGCAGTAGTCACTTACCTGCTTTCCCTGTTCCCACTCGTAGTACAGTGGCCAGATCTTGGGATCTAAGATGTAAAACAGGCCAAGAAATGCCCCGGCGACTTTCTAGTACTTTGAAGACATGATCCCACAACGCCTTGCTGACGCCTGCTTCCCCATCTTCCCACACCACCTTTATTTAGTCGTTTTATTGGGGGCTGATACAACTCATCACAATCCAGCCATATGTAATTATATGCAAAGCACATTTGCACATTTGTTTCCATCCTCAAAACATTTTCTTTCTATTTAAGCCCTTGGTATTAGCTCCTCCTTTTTCTGCTCCCTCCCCATTCCCCTCTCCCTCATGAGTCCTTGTTAATTTATAAATTATTTTGTCATATTGAACACTATCCACTGTCACTACGCCCACTCCCCTGTTGTCCATACCCCTGGATGGAGGGTTTATGTGGATTTTTGTAATCAGTTCCCCCTTTCTACCCCACCTTGCCTCCATCCTCCCGGTATCGCCACTCCCCCCACTGGTCCTAAAGGGATCATCTGTACCACATTCCCCATGTTTCTGGTTCCTAACTGTACCAGTGTACATCCCCTAGTCTAACGGGATCTGAAAGGTAGAATTGGGGTCATGATAGCGGGAGGGAGGAAGCATTTAAGATTAGAGGAAAGATGCAGAGGTCAATCGTTGCTACACTGTTCCCTGACTAGCTTGTCTCCTCCCCATGACCCTTCTATAAGGGGATGTCCCTTCCCCTGCAGATGGACTTTGGGTCCCCAATCTGTACTCCCCCTCATTTATAATGATACAGTTTCTTAGTTCTTTGATGCCTGATACCTGATCCGTTTGATGCTTCATGGGTCACATAGGCTAGTGCGCTTCCATGAGGGCTTTGTTGCTTCTGAGCTAGATGGCTTATTTTACCTTCAAGTCTTTAAGACCCCAGAAGCTGTATCTTCTTTGTTTTTGTTTTTGTTTGTTTTTTGGGGGGGGGGCATCACTGCTCTCCAGTGGTGGGAGTAGGAGGCCCAGCCCCACTGCTGGAATTGAACCTCCGTCCCAGTGGGCCGCAGTCCCACGCACAACCACTACACCACCGGGGCTCAGCCCAGAAGCTATATCTTTTGATAGTGGGGCACTATCAGCTTTCGTCACTACAATTGCTTATGCACACCTTTGTCTTCAGTCCATGCCACCTTTTAAAAATTTTGGTCACAGGGCTGAGCCCCAGTGACGTAAGTGGTTAAGTGCCGGACTGCGGCCCATGGGTTTTGCAGTTCAAATCCAGCGGCGGCTCTCAGGAGCAGCACTGGGTAGCGCCCACGACCACCAGAGGCAGTGATGCCCCCCCCAAAAAAAAATTTGGTCACAACCCATCAACTTACTACTATTCCCTCCAGTAGTTCCACTGTCCACTTTGCAAGGTCTTCTCCCACCAGCGCCCCACAATCACCATAGCCGACCTTCTACTGCCAAGAGAATAAGATGGACACACCATCAGCTTCTCCGTTGCCCACCTGTCAGTGGACTGAAGTCACCTCCATCCACACTCAGGCCCCTCTGCTTGGAGCTGGGAATGTACTTCATGCCTGGTGGTTGTGGACTGTTAACATTTGCAAACCTCTGAGTGACCAATACAGTCCTGGACCCCCACCTTTCCATAGGTTGGCCACACACCTGCCATGATTTTCCGAGGCTCAACATTGAGAGATCTGTGTTTCCCTAGCTCAACCTCTGGTTTTACCCCCTTGTGTGGGGGGACAGCTAAGTATAGTCCTCTGAGAAGACGACACTGGCAAGACTAAATGTGAGGGTTTTTTCCTATGACATAAAACCTCTTTTATGGGAGACTGGGAGAGCTGCTAGCCAGAGCAGATCTGACTCCTGAGTCATGAAAAGGGGGAGGCAAGGGTGGGTGGCAGTGTCCCGGACTGCTGGGCAATGTCTAAGAAAGGCTCAGCAAAGACACCACAGACAGAGCCGAGGTCAGCCATCAGAGCAGCCCTGTGGTTTCCGGGGAAGGGGTTTGACTGAGAAATCCTTTGCAGTAAGTGGCCCAGGACAAGTGTAGCCTCGCTGTAAAGTGGGGGCTTGGGGGGTGGATTTCAGAGCAGTTACCTGGAGCCTTTGGCCAAATCTCACCTCTTTAAATCCTCCATCTTGTTCAAGGTTGATTCCCACTGGGGTCAAAAGAAGGATTCCTATAATTTTTAAAGGTTGATGTTCTCACTTGACCCCTGAAGCCTCCAGGGATATTGCTCCATCATTTCTTCCCTCGTTCATTATCACACGTGACCGTTCTACTGGGTGCAGCCTGCGTCTTTCTCAGATCTCTCATCGGAAGGACTGAAAGAAACAGCCTCTGGGCCGCCCTGCTCCTTCAGGGGAGCATTCCCCTCCTCGTAAAATAGATAGCCTCAAAATAGGAGGTGTTGCTTCTTTGCCTCTCTTCTGACTGGTGACGGCTCTTGTTTCTCTCACCAAGGCTCCCAGTGACTTCCTGATGGTCACAACCAAAGGGCTGTCCTGGTGGTTCTCGTCTCCTTCCTTAAGTATTGGCATCCATTGGTCCCAACTATGACTTTTTCTCCCTCACTGCAGGCTGCTGTATGCTGTCAGCTTCATAGTCAACTCACAGCAAGCCCATCAGGCAATGGAGAACTACCCCGTGAGGCCTCCTGGGCTGGAGTTGCATGGGAACACATCACCAGGTGTTTTACCTATGGAGCCACTGAGTGGGTTCAAACCACCAATCTTGAGGTTAACAGCCAAGTACTTAACCACTGGGCTATCCAGGCTCCTTGGTGCAGGCTGCTGTCTCTTATGTCTACACCCCAGCAGGGCTTTCCCACAGCTGCCATTTTGATGGGCAACTGTCTACTGACAATCATGGAATCATCTTCCACGCTAAGAAACTGCTGGGCCTGAACAGGGCCAGAACTCACTTTGTTACCAACCCTCCACCCCCAAGCCATTTCCCTTTGACTGAGGGAATGATACCATCACCGGACCAGCCCGGAACCAGAACACTGGGGAGCAGTATCAGGTATGGTTAAGAACTTGGCTCAAGCATGGCATATTGGCATATCATGGGGGTGGTTTGGAGGTGAGCTACCCTCGTGAAGTGTTGATGGCATAGTGCGCCAGGTGTTCAGCTGCTACCCCTCAACTGCCAGCTGCCTCTGAGGGGAAAGATGGGGGCAGGTTGCTCCCGTAATATTTACAGGCTCAGAAAGCATAAGTAGTAATTCAACTCTGTCCTATCTGCTAGCTATAAATCAGAATCCACTCGATGACAGTCCAGTTAATCCACCCATAAGGGCCCTTGATGGCACCATGAGTTAAGCTTTGGACTGCTAACTAAAAGATTTACGGCTGAGACCCGGTGGCATAGGGGTTGAGTGCGGGACTGCGGCCAACTGGCTTAGCGGTTCAAATGCTGCAGCAGCTCTCCAGGAGCAAGGCTGGGCCTCTCACTCCCACTTGAGGGCAGTGATACCTGCCCCACCCCCAAAAAAAAAAGATTTTCAACTTACTCGGTCCAGTGAAGTTGCCATGAGTTGAAATTCAATGGCAGTGGGTTTGGATTAGGGTAATCTGTGTGTAACCAAATTTTGCCCGATTTCTTACAATCTACCTCTTAGGAAATTTTAGGTCACCGATTCTTTTTTTTTCCCCCTTTGAGATAAAATCCACTGAACATTCAGCATTTTAACCAGCATGAAGTATGCAGTGGCTGTAGTTCTTGGAGCGGTGCAACCATCACTTCTATCTAGTTCTAGACTATTTCGGCACCGCAAACAGATGTATAGCACCATACCTATTACAATCTCTGCTCTCTCCCCTCTTCCCAACCTCTGCCTGCCACTTCCTGTCTATGCTTTACCCTTCTGGACACTTCATATCAATAACGCATATGAAGGGTGGCCTTTTGTGTTTGGCCTCTTTCACTAAGCATAATGTTGCCAAGGTTCATCTATGCCTACTACCTAGCAGGTGTCAATACGACATTCACCTTACAAGTGAGTAATGATCTCTCTGGTTTACTATGAACAGAGCTACTGTAAACATGCAAGTCCAGCTTTTGTGTGGGGACCCCTTTCCCATTTCTCTTGGGTAGACACCTAGAGGTGGGATTGTTGAACCATCCAGTCGCCCTCTGCTGAGCCTTTTAGGGACCTGCTGACTGTTGTCCTGGGGTCACTGATTCTTAAACATGGAGCTCTGCTTTGGAATCACCGTTTTCTGGGTCCTGGCTGCAGTTTCTGTTCGCATTGATTGACTTTGTGGCTCGGGCATGGGAAGTGGCAAAGCTCTTCATGTGATTCTCCCCAGCCTGAGTTAGCAACGTCTGATTGGAGAGAAAACAACAACCACAACCACAATAACAACGAGAGCAAACTGACTGGGGCCAAGTAGATTCCAATTCAGAACAAACCGTATCCATGGATTTCTGAGGGTGTAAACCTTTACAGGAGCAGAAAGCCTTATCTTTCTTGCAAGGAGTAGTTGATGGGCTTGAACTGCCAACATTGTGGTTATCCGGCCAATGCCTAACTCACAGTGCCACCAGAGCTCCTAACCAGACCCGCTCTCCAAAATCAGACCTGCTCCATCACAAGACTCTCTGCTCTCGTCCTGGGCGGGACAGTTTGTACTCAACTACTACCCCGAAGGTTGGTGGATCAAACCCACCCAGTGACGCCACGAAAGAATGCGTTCTCTGCTGTAACACACGAAGTCACCACGATCGAGAATCTGCTCCATGGCCGTGGCTGTGTGTGCCCTCAAGCCTATGCTGGCTCACAGTGAACCTCTAGGGCAGGGTAGAAAAGCCCTGTGGGTTTCCAAGGCTGTACATTTTGGGGAGATCAGACAGCCTCACCTTCATCCCAGGGAACCCTGCAGTTAGCAGCCCAGTGATTGCCCCAGTGTATCCCCAGGGCGCCGCGGTCCCACTGGTGGCTCTCGGGTGGACCTCAGAGAGTTTGCATGCATCAGACAAGGTTGGGAGGTGCCATAGGAGATCCCAGGAGCCCTGGCAGCCGAGTGGTTATGTATTGGGCTGCTGACTGAAAGCCAGTGGTTGGGAACCGCCACCCATTCTGCAGAAGGAAAACCGGGCAATCTTGGGAATTCTCCGGGGGCTGTTTTCCTCTGGCCTCTAGGTTCTTCATGAGTCAGCACTGACTCAATGGCAGTGAACATATAAGAGCCCAGGAGACTTGGTGATACAGTGGATTAAACATTGGCTAGTAACCAAAAGGTGAGCGGTTCGGACCTCCCAGCTGCTTCACGGAGAAAGATGAGGCAGTCTGCTTCTGTAAAGATTTTCACCCTCGGGACGCCCTACTCTACCCTTCTGGGTTGATGAGAGGCAGCGGGATCCTCTTGGTGGTGGCTCCGACTGAAGGGCCTGGCTGCTAGCCAGAAGGTCGACTGTGAGCACGCCCCCCAGCTGGTCGGAGGACAAAAAAATGCAGCACTCTGCTTCCTTAAGGACTGACAGCCTCAGAAAGCTGCAGTCCTTCTTCACCCAACAGGGACGCTGGAGGGCAGTGCTGGCTGGACTCTCAGGGTAGGTTTAGAGGTTCTGCCGACTGCGTGTCCTGACTACCACCGTGAACCCCGTGTCGGCGCCTGCACAGTTCTCCGGAGATGTCCAAGCACACACGTCTGAGAAGCTCAAGCAGTACAACCCGGAAGAACTCAGTCTAGAGCTGCGGTTCTCAACCTGTGGGTCGCGACCCCTTTGGGGGTCAAGCGACCCTTTCACAGGGGTCACCAAAGACCATCGGCAAACCACTCTTCTATCCATCCCTGTGGGGTGGGGGGGGTGTCCGCCCACATGCAGAGACGCCCACACCCAAGTACCTGGTGTGAAGACTGTTACGCTACACCATGCTTCAAGGCAAAATGTCATTGATTTGTCATTAGAAATAAATATTTCACGATATGGAATTCCATACTGCTTTGTGATGACTCACGCTGCTTTCATTATGTTCCAGTTGTAATGATCAAAATACATCCTGCATGCATGATGATTCATAACAGTAGCAATCTGACAGTGATGAAGTAGCAAGGAAAGTAATTTTGTGGCTGGGGGTCACCACCACATGAGGAAGGGGTCTTAAAGGGTCGGGGCATGAGGAAGGTTGAGATCCACTGTTCTAGTGCTTTCTCGGACATTCGCATCAACTGAAAGCTTGCAGCCATTTAATAGGTCTGAGGTCAATTGGGATCATTTTTGCATCTCTCATCAGCCCCCACAGGGGGCTAAGCTCTGGTCTGGGGAACACCCTTAGGGTTTCTCAAGGCCCTCGCTGGATATTCGGTGGTCACGGTTGATATTTGGGTGGCAGTGGTGTGGCCGTGGCAAGGAGCTCGGGTTACACCATGGCTAAGTGCAGGATGGTTAACCAAACGGTGGCCACGTTCCACCCACCCAGAGGCTGCGGGGGAGAAGTCACCCGGAGATCTTATGGTTACCATCCGGGAAAAGCCCATGGCAGCCCCACCCTGCCGCTGGTGTTCGCCACATGTCTGGCCCACTCGACGGCAGGTGTTTGGAGAGGTTGGTGTCGCGGGAGACGTTCCTGTGTGTTGAGGGTGCTTCGCTGTCTCACCAGCCACGGTGAGCAGCAGCGCCTGTGCGAAGCTGTGGCCACCATGAATGCCTCCTCCAGACAGTGAGGGCTAGAAGCTGCTTAGGGGAGGGGAGGAGAGGGGTCCACAAGCCGAGAAGACGGGGCGATGTCCCAGCCCCTTCTCGCAGGCCTGGAGAGGCTCAGAGAAAGGCCCACACGGCCACACGCACGCACTCCGGGGCCACAATGTCCTCGTCCGGGAAAATAAAGCCCGTGTGCCTCTTTCCTTGACAGCAAGCTCTCCCTCCTGTTAGTCCCCATTCGGTTTGGGCCGAGGATATAAAACGGGAACAGATGCACACTTCTAAAACCAGGGGAACCAGAACAAGAACACAGTGGAGGGCCCGACGGAAGCCAGGGCAGCTGGCACGTCGCCCAGCAGTCAATCTCCTGTCTGTCAGAGTGGGGACGATGGTGCCAGGCTCAAAGATGGCAGCCAGTCCCAGAAGCTTTGAGCGCGTGTCAGATCGCCACGGCCTCTGCCAATCATCCAATCTCACGCATCGCGCGCCGGAAAGGGCTCGCCATGCCAAGTCTAGGGCATCCACCGATTGCTTCCTATTCGGCTTATCATTCCCGACCGACCTCTCGACTTTTCCATCTTTGGGACTGCCCTGGTTTTACTTCCTCAGCCAGGACCGCAGAGTTTGAACTGCCTCAAAGCCCTGCATGGCAATAGTGGGGCTCGACGGGAAGCCGCTGCATCTCTGGGCCTGTGCTGTGAGCCGTCTGCCCGCCCCTCCCTGTGGTAGGCTTTGAGAATGGATTCACATCAGATTTGTCCAAGAAAAGCTAACATGAAGAAAGTAACATCTAAGTTGCTCGATGTTTATTACGCTACACCATAGAAAGCTGTGTGATTCATCAGTTCTAATTAGTCGGGATGACTCTACCTGTATATTCTTTGCAAAGTGTTCTGTGCACTTTTTTTTTAAGATACCTCCTAGCATTCAGATAATAAGAGCATGACACCCTCTGCTGGAATTATTGGGTATTGCACATGATCCACCTGGCGTTGGGTTCCATCAGACTCCGATGTATTTGCAAAGTCCACCTCTGGACCCCGTCTATGTCCTTGAGTACTCGCACTATCTGAAAAGAAGCCATGTATCTAGAATGTCCTGAAGGCCCCTTCCTGAACCTGAATACCTTATATCACTGGTTCAGTGCAACAGGCTGCCGGTTCCTTTGTGCAACAGAGGCTGAAACCAGAGCCCCTGCAACTCCTGACCCGCCCACAACGGGGGGGTGGGGGTTGGAGGAATACCATCAAAGCCCAGGTTCGGGCTTCATCTTCCAGCGTTGCATATCCCTGGTGCTGTCAAAGTCTCTAACTCAGGGGCCATCATTTCCCCGTCTGTAAAATAGTGGTCTCAGATTGTACTTTGAGGTGTTCTGGGGCACCTCACAAGGAACCCTGGTAGCATGGTAGAGAAGCACCATCAAGATCACAGCCTGGGAAACCCAGCGGCGCAAGGTCTACTCACTCTGTTTCCTGGGGTTGAAGGCCCCAGGCTTGCGTTTCTTTGGGAAGGCACCTCGAAGGTGTTTCCTAGGTCATTTGGGAGAGGGGTTGCAGGGACTATGTGGAGTAGCCCAGTGGGTAGCGCCCTCCACCATGAGAGCACATGCCGTGCCTATCTGATTTTATATGCGAGGTTTTGTTCTGGGTTCTGGTGCTAAAAATACTAGTTTTTTAAATCATGGGATATTCTCATTCTCTCTCTCTTTCTCACACACACACACCCGCATTCCCTCAAGGCTCTGTCCTCCTGCACTCTGCTCCAGTCTCCATTTCTTTCTAGACCTGATTCCCCCCCAGACATCCTTGCACCAATATCTTAGGAGATGTCTTCTTTTACTTCCATGCCATGTTAGAGACTGTTCCTGGGACATATTTCCAACGCTGTCCTGGTTTCTGTCCTCATTTATTCGTACACATCTGTCAGTTGCTTCCAGATACAAAGCAAGTGAAAGCTCAAGTTTTGAGGACCTTTTTAAAAATATAAATGAACTGTGCTCCACCTCATATTTTAGCAAGGTATAAGATTTTAAGCTATACTTTTTTTTTTTTCCTGCATCACTGACCTGATGAGAATAGGAAGCCCAACCTTGCTCCAGGAGAGCCGTCAACCCTGTGGGCCACTGTCCTGCACACAACCACTACGCCACCAGGGTTCAGCTTGCTATAATTTATTTTGTCTAAACACTTCGAAGACCTCGTGCCACCATCCTCTGGCTTTCGTGTTTCCGTGAGAACCCATTCTGGTGTCACTTTCTGTTTACCAGCAGTGTGCTGGTTGGTTTTGTTTTCTCAGAATCCTCCCTTCACCTCTGCAGCAATGATTATCTCGCACGGATGGGGCTTGGTATGTGCTTCAGTTCTGGTAAATTTTTCTTTATTCTTCGTTAATGCCTTCCTCAACTATTTCCAAATCCTCTGCTTTTCTTTTTTCTTTCTTTCCTTTTTATATATTATATTACTGGGGGCTCTTACAACAATTATATCGAGCATATTTGTACATATGTTGCCATCATCATTTAAAAAAACATTTTCTTTCAACTTGAGCCCTTGGGATCAGCGCTTCCCTCACCCACCCTCCCATCCTTGTGACCCCTAGATAAATTATAAATTCTTGTTTTCATATTTTACACTGTCTGTTGTCTCTTTCACCCACATTTCTGTTGTTCACCCTCCCCCCCCCCCGAGGGGGGGTTAAATGTCCATCCTTATCATTGTTTCCTCCTTTCCTCCCCCCATCTTTCCCCTAGGTTCATAGTTTTGTTACCACCATTACTGTCCCTGAGGGATTCATTTACCCTGGATTCCGTGTGTGGCGAGTTCTTATCTGAACCAGTGTACAAGCTACAGTCAGACCAGGGAGGAAGAAGCATTAAAGAACTAGAGGAATGTTGTGTGTCCCTAGAGAAGGGGGAGATTGGATATTCATCCACCCAAAGGGCATGAATAACAGAAATGTGGGTGAAAGGAGAAAAGGACAGTGTAAGATACAAAATAATAATGACAATATATAATTGATCAAGGATTCAGGGGGCGGAAGGATAGGGGAGGGAGGGGAAAAAAGAGGAGCTTATACCAAGGGCTCAAGTAGAAAATGTTTTTCATGTGATGATGGCCATATATGTATAAATATGCTTGATACAATTGATGCATATAATAAGAGCTGTAAGAACCTTCAATAAAATTTTTTTTCTTTTTTTGTTTGTTTTGGGGGGGCATCACTGCCCTCTGGTGGTGGGAGTAGGAGGCCCAGCCTTGCTGCTGGATTTGAACCTCCAACCCAGTGGGCCGCAGTCTCACACACAACTACTATGCCACCGGGGCTCAGCCCCCAATAAAATTATTTTAATAATAATAAAGTAGAAAATCTCTCTCAAAAAAAAAGACTATTAGGATTTTGATGGGAATTAGGTTGAGTCTACAGAATAGTTAATATTGGCTACTTAACAATATTAACCCGCTCCACTTGCCTGTCAGTTTGTTGCACGGTGGGGGCTTGCATGCCGCTGGAAGCTATGACACTGCTACTTCACATGTGAATAGGAAGCTCCCCAAGACTAAGACGACGAAGAAGGAAGCCGCTGAAGTGGTCGCTGAAAGCCTGACGCATCACTTCAGAAATACCTTGAGCAGCTGAAGAAACGTGGCCATGACTGGTCCACTTTACTTTTTGTCGTCCTGGCTTTGATAGTGCTTTGACTTGGGATGGTACTGGTGAAGCCTTGATTTTTTTTTTAATAATTTTATTAGGGGCTCTTATAGCCATTATAACATACATCATCTCTATCAAGCACGGTTGCACACGTGTAGCCACATTCATTTGCAAACATTTTTGACTTGAGGCCGTGGTATAAGCTCCTCTTTCCCCTTCCCCCTTTTTTTTTAATGAATCATTTTATTGGGGACTCATACACCTTCCCTCATGATCCATACGTACATCAACTGTATACAGGCCACATTTGCACACTTGTTGCCATCATCACTCTCAAAGCATCCTCCCTCCACTTAGGCCCTCAGTGCCAGCTCCCCATATTTTCCTTCCCCTCTCTCCCCTCCCCCATGAACTCTGAATAATTTATAAATTGTTATGGCTTTTTCATATCATACACTGTCCAATGTATCCCTTCACTCACTCCCTTTTGGCCATGCCCCAGAGAGGAGGTTCTATGTAGAGCCCTGAAATTGGTTCCCCCTTTCTACTCCACCATCCCTCCATCCTCTCAGTATCACCACTCCCACCACCAGTCCTGAGGGGACATCTATCCTAAATTCCCCATGTTTCCGACTCCAGTGTACATCCCCTGGTCTAGCTGAATCTGTCTGGTAGAATCGGGAGCATGATGGTGGGTGGGAGGAAGCACTTGAGAACTAGAGGAAAGTTGCATATTTCGTTGTTACTACACTGTACTTTAACTGGCTCATCTCCTCCCTGCAACCCCTCTGTAAGAGGATGTCGCGTCACCTATTGATGGGCTTTGGGTCCCCAATCTGTACCCTCCCCCTATTTATAATGATATAATTTTAGTTCTTTGATACCTAACACCAGATCCCTTCAATACCTCATGGTTACACAGACTGGTGTGCTTCTTCTATGTGGGCTTTGTTGCTTCTGAGCTGGATGGCCACTTGTTTACTTAAGCCTTAAATCCCCAGACACTATATCTTTTCATAGCCAGGCACCATCAACGTTCTTCACCACATTTGCTTATGCACACATTTGTTGTCTGCAATCATATAAGGAAAGTGAGCATGTAATGTTATGATTTTTAGGTTTTGAAGCCTGACAACGGATCCCTTTGACACCTCATGGTCCCACAAGCTGGTGTGCTTCATCCATGTGGGTTTTGTTGCTTCTGAGCTGGATGGCCACTTGTATACTCAAGCTTTTAAGACCCCAGACGCTACATCTTTTAATAGCCTGGCACCATCAGCTTTCTTCACCACCTTTGCTTATGCACACATTTGTCTTCAGTGATTGGGTAGGGAAGGTGAGCATCATGGAAAGTCAATTTAATAGAACAAAGTGTTCTTGCATTTAGGGAATACTTGAGTGGAGGTCCAATGTCCATCTGCTGTCCTACTACTAAGTCTATAAGTATATGCTCATTGATCTATTTCCCCATCGTGACATATAAATATATGCACCTATGTACATGCCTGTATTTGAACCTCTATAAATGCCCTTTATCCCCAGTTCTTTCCTCTTATTTCCTTTTACTTTCCTCTTGTCCCACTATCATGCTCAACCTCCATTTGGGTTTCAGTATTTTCTCTCTGTTACATTACTCTTGATCAATCCCTATTGGACTTCTCTCACCCACCTTGTCACTGATTTTGGATTAATTGATATACCCTTATCCCCGGGCTGGTCAACACCATCTCCTTTCCTCCTCCTCCTCTTCTCCCATGTCCCCCACCCTGGAACCATCAGTCCCGTCATTTTTGCCTCCAGACTGTTCATCCAGCCTATCTTATCTAGATAGACTAGCAGAGGTAACAATATGAACCCCCCAAAAAAGGCATCTTAAAATGAAACAACCAAAGAAAATAAAACAATGATAAGAATAAACCTCAATGTCCTATATATATATATGTAAAAAATTAAAAATAATAACTATAAAAACATGTAAATAGTTCAAGGTCTGTTCATTGACCTTCAGGAGTGTCCCCTGGTTAAGTCGGATGGGTTGCCCCAAAGTTTATCCTTGTCACTCCATCTGGAGCTCCATGCTCTATTACACACCCTTAGTGTTTTGCCATGATGTAGTTGTGACAGGGTATAATCCTGACCCTGTTTCTCCATTGTTGTCCCTGCAAGGCCTTGAGTCAGCGATGGTAGTTGTATTTCATGAAGCCATGTTTTAACAATTTTTTTCAGAGAAATGTTTCAGCAACTTGATTCTGGTTTAAAATTTCCACTGAAAGCTGCTGTTTATTTAAGTGCAACAATCTTGGGACCCATTAACAGAAGTTTAATTTTTCAATAAGACTTATGTAAACTGAATCATTTGAGATGTCCAAGATATTAGATACTGTTTCTGCTGATAGTCATTGGTCCTCTTCAATTAATCTTCACAAGCAATATTAGTTTCCTCACAACTTGATGTGTATGGTCCATCTCTGTGGACTTTATTTTTAATACCATCTTGTCTCTTTTATTTTACTTTGTGTGTGTGTGGGGGGGGCATCACTGCCCCATCACTGCCTCTGGTAGGAGTGGGAGGCCCAGCCTTGCTCCTGGAGAGCTGCTGCTGGATTTGAACCGCCAACCCAGTGGGCTGCAGTTCTGCACCCAACCACTACGACACCAGGGCTCAGCCCTCTTGTCTCTTTTAAAATTGCTGATTTCTTTGGACCATTGAACCGTCCGAAATTTTTTTGTAAAACACCAATAATTTCATCATTCTGCCACCCAAGCTTCACCGTCATTTTTTAGAAATCATTTGATGGGGGTTCATACAACTCTTATCACAATCCATACATCCATCCATTGTCTCAAGCACATTTGTACATTTGTTGCCATCATCGTTTTCAAAACTTTCTCTTACAACTTAAGCCCTTGGTATCAGCTTCTCATTTCCCCCCTCCTTCTTTCCCTCCCTCCCTCATGAACCCTTGATAATTTATAAATTATTATTATTTTGTCATGTCTTGCACTGTCTGATGTCTCCCTTTGCCCCCTTGTCTGTTGTCCATCCCCCTGGGAGGGGGTTATCGATAGATAATTATGATCAGTTCCCTGTTTCTCCCTCCCCCCTCCCCACCTTTCCCTTACTCTCCTGGTATGGCTGTCAATATTGGTCCTGCGGAGTTTATCTGTCCTGGATTCCCTGTGTTTTCAGCTCTTACCTGTACCCATGTACATGCTCTGGTCTAGCCAGGTTTGTAATGTAGAATTAGGGCCATGATAGTCCAGGGAAAGAAGCATTAAAGGACCAGAGGCAAGCTTTATCTTTCATTGGTGCTATACTGCCCTCCAACTGGCCCATCTTCTCCCCACAACCCTTCTGTAAGGCGATGTTCAATTGCTTAGAGATGGGCTTTGGGCCTCCACTCTACACTTCCCCCTCATTCACATTTTGATTTTTTGTTCTGGGTCTTTGATGCCTGATACCCAAACCCATCGACACCTTGTGATTACATAGGCTAGAGTGCTTCTTTCATGGGGGCATTGTTGCTTCTCAGTTAGATGGCCGCTTGTTGACCTTCAAGCCTTTAAGACTTCACCATAAATTTGATGCTTGGTTTTGGTTCAATTTTAGCAGTGTTCATGTTGTTTCAACAAGCTCTTATCAAACTGATGTCTTATCCTTCTGAGTGCTTCAGATGAGATCCTCTTCAGACATTTAACAAGTTAGTATGGTTTTATTTGGTGCAAAATATTTTTGAATCCATAGATATTTTTTAAAAACAATGCACATTTCCATGAACTCTTGGAAGACCACTTCTGAATCTGGGGTGGAAATGCAAATAGTCAGCAGTGACTTGAACCAGAATGAATCCACTCAAAATCCTGAAGAGACCATTGGAGGTTGGAGACACCATAGTTCACACCAAGCTCACAGACAAGGAGTATGTTAGATCTGCCAGGTCATTTTCACCGTATGACTTTGTAGTTTAATCAGGGAATCAAAGCAGGGGACTTCAGATCATATTTATAATAATGGCGGCAAAGTGGCAGGATTTTAGGAAATAGGTCTAAAAAATTACTGAGAAGCCTCTACCTAGGGTTCTATAGAAGAAACAAAAACAAATCAAAACACTTACCCAATAGTAGCAATTGCAAACAGATTTGGAAGCTAGGTTATCTGCCTTAAATTGCTATCTCTCTCGTTAATAGTTTAGTGACTTTGGACATGTTCATTTCTCTGGGTCTCGAGTCCTCTCTGTCATATGCACATGATAAGTGTTGTAAAGTCTGGGGAGGGAGGGAGTTACCTTTCGTAAAGCACTCAGAAGAGTGCTTGACACAGTATATTTTGTACAGTGGGTTGTTACAGAAAAATAAAATAGATTGGGTTCCTAATAAGCTCATTTTACTCACATATCTACAGGGAAAACGAGGTTTTAAGATAAGAAGTAATGGTGGGAAATTAAGGCATACAGGGGGACATTGTGCCTTCATAAAATGGGCAGCTACATCCAGGTTCTGCTGATTGTCACTGTCCTGGAATGAATTCCAAGTGCTTCTGTGGATTTTATGTTTTCAGAAGTCTGACATTTAGCTTCTCATTTTGGGTTTCACTCTTTAAAATTTGACAATTCAATTTTGAAAAAGGCACAGGGAGAACAGAGGCAAAAACACATCCAGGAACTGGATGTGACACATGGTGGGAGTTTGCACCTTGTTAGTCACTTGAGCTGGGTGACCCTTCTTGGTATGGAGAGGGTGCAAATACACTTAGAAAAGGAAAAAGGGGGCTGAGCCCCGGTGGCGTAGTGGTTGTGCGCGGGACTGCGGCCCACTGGGATGGAGGTTCAATTCCAGCTCCACGGAGCAAAGGCTGGGCCTCCTACTCCCACCACCTGAGGGCAGTAATGCCCCCCAAAAAACAAAAAATAAAATAAAAGGAAAGGAAAGGAAAAAGGTGGGGGAGTTATTAAGATTTTAATTTTGGATAAATTAGCTAAGTTTGGTGTCCAGTGTTTACATTGAAAGATATCACAAAGATACCTGACGGGCTTTGTGGCCAGCACAATTAAGTGGCTCTGGTTGAAGAGTAAGAATACATAGCCCTGCTGGTGCCACGCAGGGAGCACTGGTCTGCTCGTCAAAAGGTTAGTAGTTCGAACCTCCCGCATGTGTCACAGGAGCAAGGTCTCCTATAAAGATGCACACCCTTGGCAATCCCGTGCAGGCAGTTCTCCCCTGTCCTGCTGGGTGAATGTGAGTTGGAATCAGGCTAGCTGGCAATGTGGTTTAAGAAAATATTGAAAATTATTGACTGTAATACGGGTTCTTGGCAAATGGGGGAGAGGTGCTATGGTTCTGGTGCCATGGTTTCCTTTTCTGGCCAAACATAGTTAGAGCACTCATTTTATGTTCATCATCGACCATCATTAGATTTTTTTTTAACTTGGACTATATTAGACATTAGCATCGTGGCTAAGCATGGGGCTGCAATTTGAAGTGTCTGCAGTTTGAAGCCACCAGCCGCTCCTTGGGAGAAAGACTGTGAAGAGGGACAGTCTGGGACACGCACAGGGGCGGTCCTACCCTGTCCGACAGGGTCACCATCAGTCGGCATCGACCTGATGGCAGTGAGTTGGGTTTGTGAGACATTTTTAGGTCACAGTGAAAGGGATGATTAACCTGGGATGTTCCAACTCTGGGAGACCCTGGAGAATATGCAAATGCTCTCTAGGATTCCCAAGCCTGTACATCTTCTTTTCCTCCCAAAATAGAAAATTACTTTTAATTTCAAAGCCATGTTATTGAGAGCTAATGCAGATGGCATACCATCCATAGCTCAATCACATCAGACAGTGATATGCAATTGCTACCACAAACACTTTGAAAACACTTTCTCCTTCTTGAACTGCTCGATCTCAGATCAGCTTGCTGCCGCCTTCCCCACAGTATCTTCCCGGAACCCTTATCAGCCCCTCACTGTGGTCTTTACAGGTTCATCAGCCCTGGGCTTCATATACCAACAAACAGAAAGACACAAAATAGAAATGTTGGCACCTCTGCTACTCCTGCAAGAATAGCTCTTGCTCAGGTTCTCCCAAATAACACCGTGTTCCACCTGTGAAACAGGAAGGCCCGTTCGTTTCCCAGGCAGAAGATAGCAGATGCTTTGGTCGGGGCAGGAGTTGTGGAAGTAATGAGAAATGCAGGATTGGGGATTGATCTTGAAGGGAGGGTATCTAAGCTTTGTGGATAGATCGGGTGAAGGGTGTGAGAAGAACAGAATTATGCTGATGGCCCCCAAGTGTGTGCATATGTGTCCATCTGTATGGAACAAGATTGATACAACTTTGTCCCAAAGAGCCGGAGTGGTTGGTGGGCTTGAATGGCCCCCTTTGGGTAATAAGGTCCAACCCACTGCCTGAGCAAGACTCCCTTTTCTGAGTTTAGAGGTGATGAATAAACTTTATGATGTGCGTAACAGCCCGTCTCCACTGGCCCCGCTTCCAGGCACCCTAGGAGTCTCCTCTCCCATTGAATCTGAGTTGGTCTGTGCATTGAGAGGGCCAGCGACGTAATTCGCAGGACCCCGTGCAAAATGAAACTGGGACCCCTTGCTCAAAATCCAGGATGAAGTCCTCGTCCAAACCCACCACCAGCAGGTGGATGCTGGCTCCCAGAGAAGCAGGGCAGCACAGACCCCACAGGGCAGGTGCAACGGCCCCATGGGTTTTCTTTAGGGAATGGAAAGTCCAGTCTTAGCTCCCCCGAGAGGCGCCTGATGGGTTTCAAACTGCTGATCTTGCAGGTAGCAACCCCACGGGTAACCACTGCGCTGAGCGCAGGGATGCTGAGCTCTGACACCGCTATTAAAGCACAACGTTTCCCCCATTCCTTTGTGGCCGCTCAGCTCGCCACGGTGCTCTCTATTGTCACTTGGCACTTGTCTCACCGGGCAGGTCAGACTCATTAGCGACCCTCTCAGAGCGGGGCGTTCTGTCCATGTTTCCACGGCTGTCTCTTACTTGAGCGCTCACGGGTCGGAACGGCCTGTCTTCTGATTAGCAGCGCCACCCGTCACCCGTGACACCCTCCCTCGGGCCTCCTTGATCTCAGGAAAAAAACAGGAACTCAAAAATGTTTGCCCCAAATCTGGCCGTTCACCTTTACAGGATGCAGTGCCCATTTTACATGCAAATCTCAGAACACTGAACTCAAAGTAGAATATCAGAATTATCGAACTATGTGGAAGTAGAACAAGGTATCCTGCACTCTTCAGCTGGTTCGTGCCTGCGCGCTTTGTTCTTCCCCGAGCCCAAAATGGAAGCCGCTGGAATGGGGCAGATTCCAGCTCAAAGCGATCCAACAGAACAGTGCGGGACCGCTCCAGGGCGTGTAAGTCTTTTTTGTTTGTTTTTTGGGGGACATCACTGCCCTGGTGGGAGTAGGAAGCCCAGCCTTACTCCTGGAGAGCCGCTGCTGGATTTGAAAAGGTAACTCTATGGGCTGCAGTCCCGCACACAACCAGTGCGCCACCGGGGCTCAGCCAACCTTGTCAGTATTTAAGGAAGCAAGTGGAGCCATCTTTCTCCCATAGCAATGTAATAATTCTAAGTATAAGATATTTATGGATACAGGTAAGTGAAGAAAGTCATAAACACAAACCAGTAAAAGTAAATACTCAAGACAGCTGCAATTCTACGAGGCAATGCTGGGCCTTCAGGTCAACTAGCATTCAGTGCTGAGGACAGGGCTTCTTCACAAGAATGAGGATGCACCATTTTCATCCTTCAAATTTCCGACTCCTTTAGGGTTTTCTTTTGTTGTTTGCTTTGGGTGGAAAGGGAACCGATGTAACCCAACTCCCCCACGACCCCATGGTTAGATTGCTTTACAATTTCAATGATTAAATTATCCCTTTTCCCGCGGATTTCCCCGCGGATCAAACAGACTTTCTTTTTCCCATCCCAGATTCCTTTCTGGGCTTGGGTTTATTTCTGGACGCTTCATTTCCTTGTTGATTTGTTTATTTCTGTGGCAGCGTCACTCTTCTATTTCTGGCTATCCTAGACATTTTGGTGTATTTCACTTTTGAGAGCATCATTTTGGAATCATTTTTCAACTCCAAATAAAGTAGGTAAGTAAGTCAATAATCCTTAGCGTATTTTATGGCACCAAGTTTATGCGTTTGAATGCCTCTCTCAAAGCGTTTTTGTAGCAGTCTGTCTCTGTGAGCACTGACAATCAGACACCCCATCTCCTCTAGGGTCGCTCTGAGCTGGTATGGACGCAATGACAGTGCGTTTGGGCATCCAAGAGAAAGGTCTGTCTTCCCGTGAATTCTCATTTGGTTTTTTTGTTTGTTTGTTTATTGGGGGGGGGGCAATAACTGCCCTCTGGCAACTGCTGTGGGAGGCCTAGCCTTGCTCCTGGAGAGCTGCTGCCGGATTTGAACTGCCAAGCCTGTGGGCCGATGTCCCACACTCAATCACTACGCCACCGGGGCTCAGACCCCTCATCTGTTTTTTTTCAGGGCATCATTGCCCTGGTGTGAGTAAGAAGCCCAGCCTTGCTCCTGGAGAGCTGCTTCTGGATTTGAGCCTCCAGACCTGTGGGCCGCAGTCCCGCATGCAACCACTACGCCACCGGGGCTCAGCCCCCTCTCATCTATTTTAAGTGGTTGGTTTTTTGTGGGGTTTTTTTTATAGGGTTTTAAGACTTTTTTCATTGAAGACTGTATATTTTCTATTAAGTTTATTCTCAGATATAAAAAACACTGAGGTATAATTGCCATGCAATGAACTGAATATCTCCAGTGTCTGGTTTTATCAATTTTACCAAAGTATGCACTCACGAAAGCATCGTCAGACTCATGACGAGGACCATAGCTGTCAACCCTCATGTTTCTCTGTCATCTCTATCAAAACAAGCAAATTCATTGCCATCAAGTTGATGCCAACTCTGTAGGACAGAGTAGAACTGCCTCTGAATTTCCCAGATGTAACTTTTTTTTTCCCCAAACCATTTTATTGGGAGTTCTTACAAATTTCATTCCACAGTTCCATCACATCAAGCAGTATTGTACAATTACTATTATCATCAGCTTGAAAACATTGTCTTCCTTCTTGAACTCCTTGAGATCAGCTCCCCAACACTGTACCTCTAAAAATGGAGGAAACCCCATCTTTGCTTGTATAATCATTATAGTTATGCAGAATTCATCTATGCGATTTCATGTATCCCTTAGTGCATATTTTTTATTGTTGATTGTTGTTACAATGTTTGAATACACATTATTAGTCCATTCTGTTAT
>PVJH01025179.1:0-31944 GCA_004026705.1 Nesogale talazaci
GAGGAGGAGGAGGAGGAGGAGGAGGAGGAGGAGAAGAAGAAGAAGAAGAAGAAGAAGAAGAAGAAGAAGAAGAAGAAGAAGAAGAAGAAGAAGAAGAAGAAGAAAGAAGAAGAAGAAGACATTGTTGTATCTTGAGTTCAAGGACCCAACCAGTCCTGAGCTCAGAATGTTTAAACCATAAACCAGTTGTCATGAGTCAACTCTGACCTCTAAATGATCACACCTCTGAGTGGACTCCAACCTCCAAACGTTGAGTTAGCAGCTGGACACATTAACCACCTATGATCTCTGTGATAGTTTATTGTGCAACCTGGCCAATAAACACATGTGGGCAAGCCGCTCCTGTCTTGTCTTTTATTCTGATGGTCAGACTGACATGTGACTGCCTTAGCTATTTCTCTGCCTCAGCTGACAGGGTTTACTTCCTGTGAGACATTCCTGAAGAGACGCCACACTACCCTGATGCAGATACTGAGAGCTAGAGAAGCCACAACGTGGAGACCCCCTGCCAATGCTGAGATGCTCCCACGCTCACTGATTCAGCTTTCCTCCTGCAGTCAGCCTCATTGTGTGTATTTTTTGAGTTTGAGGGGGACTTTGTAGATTGGTATTGGACATATGAGCTAATGTCGGACTTATGGGTTTGGACTGGACTGGGTTCGGATGCTTTCTTAATGTGCACTTACCCTTTTATAAAACTCTGTCTTATAAAATATGAGTGTCTATGAATTTTGTTTCTCTAGTTTTCCCAGACTAACAGAGACTCCCAGAATTTGTTAGAGGTAGCTAGGGCAGGAAGAGTCCAGGGCTAGAGTACAATCTACATGGATGTTTCTTACCGAACAGACACTGGAGTCGTTGAAGCAGAACCATTTGCCATCTGCAGAATTCCGGATATAAGCACAGTAATGACCAAAGTCTGACATCCCCGTGTGGGCAATCACAGCAAAGAGCTCATACTGGCTCTCCAGCTGAAGGAGACAAAGCACAATATGACTCACTCTTCATCTCTCCCTCACTCACCCTAGCCTGGGATAAGATGACCTTTCATTACACACATGCCAAGCTATCTATTGTAATGCCAAGCACCGGTGGCTTTCAAAGCACTTGACCTCAGTGACCTCACGGCTAAGTAAAGGGCAAATTTTAAAAGCAAAATTGGGAAGACTCCAGTCTCCCTGCTACATGATCCATTCTTCTTAAAAATAAAGTGTGTGTGGGGGGGGGGGGACAGAAAAAGCAACTAGACTCCCAGAGAATATATGTTGGAATGAATCCTACAGGCTAGATGACATTGGCAGAGAGGCTGTGAGGAAGGGTATGTCTGCACGTGACCTAGAACTTGTAAAGTTTCTGTAGCAAAGTACAGTCCTGTGAGTCTGTCAGGTCCATATAAGATTATAAGTGAAGGAGTAGCATCATCCAGTTTGTTTTAGAAACACTTAAATAATGTGGTTGGGAAAGTGAGTAGGGAGTTGAGGTGATCCAGAAGCCAAGTTGATAAATTTGTTGGGTAGTTACATAATTTCGTGTCAACTTGAGGAAATAAGTGTAGGAGTGAAATCTAGCCTGTCAATCAGGTCACAGCCTGATTGGCACTTCTTTGTGGATGTGGCCTTCTCATGAGGATTCTGGGAACTTTCTCTCTCTCTCTCTCTCTCTCTCTCTCTCTCTCTCTCTCTCTCTGAATGTGGGCCGCTGTTAAGACACTGAGAGCTGGAGGAGCCACATGGAGACCCACACCAATGCTGAGATGCTTCCACCACCACTGGATCCATGAGTCTCTACCAACTGGTCCGTGATCTTCCAGCATTCAGCACCATTGCATGAATCTGAAGAGGAATTTATAGACTGGTATTGGAAATATGGGCTAATATTGGACTTATGGACTTGATCTAGTTGGGATGTTTTCTCAATATACAATGGCTCTTCAGTATAAAGCTTGCTCTCACATGCATTTGAGTGTCTCCAGATTTGTTTTTCTAGTCAACCCTAACACAATTAGTCAGGAAAGACATGGCAAGAGATTGAATAATTAGGGTCAGAAGAAGTCATTATAGTGATCTTCTTGGGCAAACCATACAAACACCCACTTGAAGAAACATCTTGTTCAGTAATCTTCCACCTGCCTGCAGATGACCCTGTGTGTTCCAGGTAGACTACAGAAGCAAATTCATAAACATGCATATGAATATAAGGGAAAGGTTTAGATACAAAAGGAATGCAACATTGAGAAAGCATCCCAACTCAGTCCAGTCCAAGGTCATAAGTCCACTATTAGCCCATATGTCCAACACCAGTCTACAACATCTCCTTCCAACTCACAAAGCACATGCAGTAGAGGCATCCCGGTGCTAGCAGGAATCTCCCCATGTCTCCTCATTTCCAGGGTTCATCAGCAGTATCCATTAGTGGTGGGAGCATCTCAGCACTGGCAGGGATCTCTCTGTGGCTTCTCCAGCCCCAGAGGTCTGGCTCCATCAGGGCAAGCCCATGTGACTTCTCCTCCAGCTAATTCATTCTCCAGGAATCAGGAGAAATCAGCATGCTGTCATCTCATCTTGTCAGTAGTTCGTCATCTCAGAAACTCAGTCTAGTCTCTCTCCTCCAATTGGGAAATACCATGAGATTTCCCAGAAATTTCAGGAGAAAGCCATGCCCACACAGAGACTTCAATGCTACTCATTGGCTATCTCCAGATACAAGCTAGACTCCACCCCTAGACTCCCAATCATGAAATTGACATGAGTACATGACCACCACACCCTGCTACTGGAATTTGCCAAAACACCACAAATATATCCGAAGACTAACTCCTTGACCAGTCCCTGCTAGTCTGTTCAGCGAAGACCTTTTGACTCAAGTGAGAGGCCCCTCTCAGGCTGCCTTGTCTCCCATAGTTGAGTCTGTCATCTTCTCTCTCCTCCATCTCAGATTCTAACATTCCGTATTCTAGCAAGTTCCCGAACCGCATTTGCTATGCATTTAAACAAATTCCTTTACATGAATTCTTTCATTTACTATAACTACCCTATGATTTAGATAGCATTAATGATAAATCCTGTTTAATGGAGGCAAAATCTGAGCTCAGGAAGTAAGGTAATTTTCCTAAGGCAAATTGATAAACATAACTAATACCACCAAAATCCCTGTAGCTCAAGTGAGTGTAATCCATAGGGATCCCTTAGGGACAGAGTTGAACTGGGTTTCGAAGGCTATCATTTTAGGGAATCTGCTTGCACATCTTTCTCTAGCAAGTCACTGGTGGGTTTGAATGACCAATCTTAGACCAATTCAGTTATCAGCTGAATGTTTAACCATTACACCACCAGGGCAAAAGATGCAAGATTTAACCTCAGGCTGACCTGACCTCAGAGCCCAAGATGTTGTTAACACCTGTGCTACACTCAAAATGTTAGAAAGGAAGTGGGAAGGAAGGGACATGTTACGTGCAACATTGGTTAGGAATAACTAACTGTACTTAATAACTGGTTAAATGGGGTAGGGGGAATAGGAGTAGTTAAGGGAGGGTCCCAGATTTCTAACTAAGAAATCATGAAGATAGCAATAGAATGCAGTTAAAGACGAAACAGCTGGCCAGGGAATGGCCTGAGAACAAAGAAAATGGATTCCATTGGGGATGGTGGCAGTCACTAATTTGGGGTCACTTTCAAGATTGGGAGTGTCAGGGTGGAGTCTAGCCTATCAATCTGGAGATATCCCATGGGGTCTCTGTGTGGGCATGGCTTTCGCCTGAGAATTCTGGGAAATCTGGCCGTATTTGCCCCCACTGGAGGTGAGAGACTTAGGACTCAGCTCCTTAGAGAGATTTAGGAGTCCCTTCCTTAGAGATGCTCTACTGACATGGCACAAGGCTGACTCCCTGTGAAACATCCCGGAGGAGAAACCACATAGGTTTACCCTGATGGAATCAGACCTTGGAAAGCAGAAAAGCCATGTAGTCTCCTGCCAGTGCTGAGATGCTTGAGAAGCCACAGAAAGGTCCCTACCAGCACTGAGATGCTTCTGCCACCACTGGCTACATAAGACTCTGCACCCACTGGCCTATGATTGTCCTGGCGTCATTGCATATGCCTCGTGAGTCTGAAGAAGACTTATGGATTGGTATCGGACATATAATATTGGACTTATGACCTTGGACTGGGCTGGGATGTTTTCTTAATGTACAGTTCTTGTATATAGACCTCTCCCTTATATACACGTGCGTATTTATGAATTTGTTTGTTTCCCTAGTCTACCCGGACTAACACAGGGACCTGTGAAATCTGTGTACTGGCATTCTGTAAGGAAGGGAGTGTTCATACTGTGGGTTTGGGGCTCAAGAAAAAAAGCCTAGGCAAGAAGTGAGGACTTGGAAGTGAATCAACCAACCCATGAAATAGAACAGACTTTCCCATAATAAACCTAGATGCATATGGGAATACAACCTTTTCTAAATGCAGCATTTCAAACCTAGGAGAAAAGATAATGAAGTAAAATGTGTTCTCAAGACAACTAAATTCAACTCAATGCTGACTTAGCTTGGCCCAGTGAACTAGCTATTTTCTTATTAACCCCAAAGTTGGGCAGAATCTATTTTAATAAGTTCATTTGTTCCTATTGGTGTATATCTCAGAGGTGTGATATCATTGAATGCCATCCTCTTAAAGTTGTGGTATATGCTTTTCTGGTTTTTTGGTATATGAATCCCTGGACTGATGAACCTAGAGGGAAAGCAAGTATAATAAGGGTTTCAGGGGGGGAGGGGGGAGTGTAAAAAGAAACGATGTCGAGGAGTCCATGAAGAAAATGTTTGGAAACTGATTATGGCACTAATTGTACAATCCTAGTGAATGTGATTGATCTGTGGAATGATAGGAGAAATATATTAAATCCCAATTAATAATAATTTTAAAAAGAAAGTTTAGCTAGCACTCTACCTGGAACCCAAAACACTGTGCCTGCCTTTGTATTTCAAAGGACCAAACGTTATCACAGTAGGGGCTGCCTCCCCTTAGTGCCTCGGACATCAAAGGGCAAAAATCCAGGACAAGACATAAAATTTTAGGGGCCCTAACGAAGAGTAGGACAACTGCAGACACTAAATCACAACACTGCTCATCATAGTTAGTCAGCACACACAGCTTCCCATCATTAAAATAGTGCTTTAAAAGTCGGTTTGTTGAATATAGGACTATATTTGTATGCATACCGCACCAAACATCAGGTGAGTTTTCCTCTGTTTAAGCATGGCCAGCCAGGCATCATTTCGAAGCTGAGGGGAAAGGGCACTGTCAAACCCAAGGCACAGCCCTGATGAGCGGTGACTTCCACGGCAGGACCAATGGGTAGGATGGAGGCTGGACAGCTGGGAACTTCTCACCTGGTCCTCAGCATTGCAGACGTCCTGCTCGGTGGAAATCACCTTATGGAAATCCAGGCTCTGCGGGAAACGCAGTGCGTGGTAAACCTTTTCTGTCTTCGTGTCCCTGATGGCAAACCGCATGAGGTGGATGGTCAAGGTTTGGGGCAAACAGTTCAGCTTCCAGACCTGGAACGCAAAGGCACGGTGCGGTGAAGGCCAAAGGCACGGAGGGGAGCACTTTCACGGAACTGCCTGGCTATCTGAGGTGCTTCTTCCCAGGAGATCAGCTGATCGAAATGCCCAAAACTACAGAGCAGGTCGCCGTGTCAAGACACTGTGGTGCCCCACCCCCCTCCAAGAACAAGCAGACTGCCCATCTGCCACCCCAATCCCCCCACCCACTGAGGGCACAAACAGCCCCAGGGGAGCTTTAAACCGAATGAAAATCAATCAATCCCCAACAGCCTCGTGCTTTCGGGAAATCCCTGGATGGAATACACGGGCCTCGCTGCTCATCACAAGGTTGGCGTGGGGCGGGGCTGGGAGGGGAGGGGGGGTGTACCCACAGGTGCCTGGAGAAAGAAAAGACCCTTCCAGCAAAATGAGCCATTGGAAACCCCAAGGCGCATGGGTCAGCACACGGCAGGGTCCACGCGGGCCTTCTCGTGCGTGCGAGGCCCGTGGATTCCAGTGATGGGGTCTGGCCGGACCCTCCGCTCCCCGACCACTCCCACAAAGTGGTCTCGGGCCAAGAAGATGCTAGGGAACTCGGGGGAGGGGGCGGGGGGAAGGAAGGGCCCAGAACCGCAGGCCGGGGGCTCCACCGCAGCGTGAGGAGTACCTGTCTCCAGCGAGTGGCCCGCCCACAGCGCTCACAAAAGCAGGAGCAGCTGGCGGACAGCTCCGTGGGCTGGAAGAAGCAGCGCAGGGCGGCCTCCTGTACGAGAGGAAAGGAGAACGCAGGCCGGCTGGGTGTCTTCCTTGGGAGGCACAGCCCCCCACCTTCGCGATGGGGAAGAAAGCTCTCGTTCTCTCCTCAGGGGCACTTGTTGAGGGAACAGTGTGAGGAAAGGGGAGGCAGAAGGAAATATACCCACATATACTTGTGTATCAACCAAGTTTTGCAGCACATCTTTAATGCCGTTTTTTGTGGTAACATTAGGTGCCTCGGCTGATATTCGGGTCGGCTTATACTCGAGTATATACAGTATATGTATATGTGTATATATCTATGTACACACACATTCTAGGGGCTTCACAGAGTAAATGGAAAAATGGAATGAAAATACAATAGGATTTCTCCATGAAACTTTTTAATCCCATACACACATGTACACGAATATATAAACACACATACTTGCTAAATTAAAGGAGAACTTAGCCACAGCCATGTAAACAAGGACCCACTGCAGCTATCAAGCTGATTGTGACTCAGGGTGCCCCCTGTGGTACAGAGGAGAATGGCTCCATGAGGTCATCTGGGCTCTGATCTTTACTGAAACACATGGCCAGGCCTTTCTTCCGTGGCACTGCTGACGGGCTTTGAACCCAAGGGTCTTTTTAAAAGGCACGATTGGTTGGAAGAAGTAAGGGGACAGTGGCCCCATTGGGTTGCAGGGGAACAAATTCAGCAAGGGAAGATTCTCACCAGCGTTTTCAGGGGCTTTGAGTCAAAGTCAAAAAGAGAAAGCGAGAGGGTCAGCAAGTGACTGTTGCGGCTTCTCTCCATGGAACAGTCGAGACAAAACAAGGACTCCTTCATCGGGATCATGTACATGGCCTGCAGCTTCTCTACCTGCAAGAGGGGCAGCGTGAGAGGTAAGAGAAACACCACAGCTGCAAGTCAGAAGGTGTGCCCACAACACAGAGGTTCCTGCCCACAGAGGTGCTAAAGAATGAAGACTCGGGCTGAGCCCCGGTGGCGTAGTGGTTGTGCGCGGGACTGGGGCCCACTGGGACGGAGGTTTGATTCCCGCTCACAGGAGCAAAGGCTGGGCCTCCTACTCCCACCACCAGAGGGCAGGGATGCCTTAAAAAATAATAATAAAAGAAAAGAAAAAATTTAAAAAAAAGAATGAAGAGTCATACTATCATGGAACTGCAATAAGCATTTTGACAGGGGCTACCTCTTTTCATCCTCCCTCCACACTTCGCAAACACTAACGGAATTGAATTAAATGAGCAGCCTCTTAAGCTGCTGAGCTCTCTTTTCTGGTCTCTTACCAAGTCGGCATCAGTGATTTGGTTCTTAATCAGATTCCACATGATGAGGTAGAGTTGAGCAGCATCGTGCTGGACAAACACTGTCCGGAGAGAGAAGCACAGCCGATTAGGGTAGCACCAGTCACACTTGCCACACTCTTGCGCCCTAGCCATCTAGATGCACATGTACCAGCCGCACCGGGCCTTCTCCACCCCCTGTCAGGGCTCAGATTCCACTACATGTTCAGAGCTCAAACATGAAGAGCACACTTGGAATTGATCCTTTGGGACACCTTTTACCATCTGAGCGCCCATCCCACACCTGTCTTCTGACTGCACAGCACAAGTCTCCCTTCCTTTGG
This sequence comes from Nesogale talazaci, assembly GCA_004026705.1. NCBI lineage: Eukaryota > Metazoa > Chordata > Mammalia > Afrosoricida > Tenrecidae > Nesogale > Nesogale talazaci. The sequence continues at coordinate 7,930 of PVJH01025179.1, forward strand.
CTTACAAGCCAACCCCACTGGCCTCCACTAGCTGGGTCCAGCTGCATGGAACCAATAACAATAGTGGTTTATAGTGCATTTATCCTAATCCATGATTCTAACTCTGATCTTAATCAGCCACTCATTGACCTGCCTTTTGTACATGATATTCACCACCACCTCCCTAAAACTCTAGCTGCTAGAGTTGCCCACAAAAAAGTGTCTGGGTGAATAAGAAAGGAAAAGACTACCTCATTGTCTGCAGGTGATAGCTGGGAAGGGCACGAGGAGCTCTGAACTATCAATCCATGATACACTTCTATACACTAGCACTGGACTATAGTAAATGGAAATCATTCCATTTACAATTGCATCAAAAAAGATTGAAGTACTTAGGAATAAATGCAAATACAGAAGCACTAGACAGAAAAATAAAAAGAAGCACTAGACATGTGCAAGGAAAGCTACAATACTCTTCAATAGGAATCAGAGAGACAACTGTAAGAAACCGCATCCGGCACTAATAGTTTCTAAGGTTTGATATTGTTAAGATAGCATGCCACAGTGAGCTGTGTGATGTGGCTCTCCTAGCCACAGTCTGTGTAATTCCCACCCAACAGCTTTATCCTGGTAGGTCTGAACAAGAGAAGGTAAGTGAAGATACAGACATAATTCTATGCTTCTCTTGTGAGTGATCATTAGCAGTGTTAATTTTGGACTGAAAATCTAACAGGAGGACTGGTCAGTCTGGCCATCCCACTGGGTTTTTTGAATGAACCATCTCTAAAGCACAAAGGGATAGATGTCACTATGATCAAGAATGAAGAGCCAGGAGTAGAGCACGTCCTTTGGACCCCAAGATCCCTGCACATTAAACCTCCTTGATCCAAGGGCAGAAAGCTGTGGTACCAAAGTGATGGCACAGGAGCAGCAACAGCAGAACCAAACACTGAGACCCTGCTTGGGGCACCCTGACCCTTCAAGCTTCCCTTGAAGCTGAGTGCCTTCAAGCAAGAGGCTTGCTCTGCAAGTGAGGTGCCTCCAGGCACTAAATTTGCAGGCTGAGGTTGCTGGCCCACAAAGTGAATGCTCAGTGTCTTCAGGCTGAAGCTTGGGGTGAAGCAGAGTTCTCAGTTGGGCATTTATCAGCAGTGGTCTAGAGCTTTGTAACATGGCCCAAGCAGGGCACAGGACTAAAGGCTAGAAAGAGGTCTGCCTCTAGGCACAGCTGGAAAAAGCCTGGTCTGACCAAAGAACTGAGGCCTAAGCATTTCTTGTCTTGAATGGTAACCTATTAACTTCCCTGGCATAGCCCATAATTGTATTGTCTATGAGTTCTCTGTGGTCATTGCAGCGAATTGGTGAATCCAGCCGAGAAATAGAGAGTGCTGTAGGAGGGAAGGTTGGAAGTGAAGGCACATTTGACCTCAGTCTCAGAGGAATTGACCTTAGGAAGCTGATGCTGATGAAGGTGATTCTCTCTTCCCCTTGTGAAGTCAGGAAATAAGAAGATGGCCCCTCCACAACAATTTTTAGAGATAACATAGTCCTCTAAAAAATTCACACAGTGAAAGCGTATTCCCTATCAAAATCTCAGGTGGCTTTTTTTTTTTTAAACTTTTGGTGGAAATTGCCAAGATGATTCAACACTATATGGAAATGCAAAGGGCCTAGGATAGACAAAGCAATTCTGAAAAAGGGGAAGCACAGTTGTAGGGCTCACTCTTCCTGGTTTCAAATCTTTTCTACAAAGCTACATCTATCAAGACAGCCTGGTGTTGGCAAAAAATAAACACTTATTCTTACAGCCAGTTTATTTTCAACAAAAGGTGCCTATAGAATTCAATGGGAACAAATATTCTTTTCAGCAAATTGTGCTAGAACAAGTGGCTGTCCCCCACAAAAGGATGAACTTAAACCCCTACCTCACATCATACCCCCAAATTAACTCAAATGTACAAGCAAAACCTACAGAATTGTAAAAAGAGAAAGCATAAGGAATAGCCACAGGGTTTCTTCTGGGAATAATAAAAATGCTGTAAAGTTAAACCCGTGTTTCCCCAAGTGGTGCTGCGACAATCCAGAATGTCAGATATCTACACTTTATCCTGGGTTGTGGGCTAAAATACAAAAGTTTTTCATTGCCAGCAGGGCGCTGAATTTTTTTTTTTTTAAGGGGGCAGTAGGCCGAATAAGTTTGGGGACTTATGAATTAGATTGTGATGAGTAAGTAAGCTCTGAAGTAGCAACAACAACAAACTAATCTACATATGAATTCTTTTTTGTCCCACGTGGTTTCTTCTTTCTGTTCCTTCCTTCTGTTTTCCTAGGGATTCTTTAGATGAGGCTGAATCGCCTTTCCAATAGTCTCAGGCTTGCCCACTCCACTGAGAGATAAACAAGGTGTGGCTATGAGAATAGTATGTGGGTCGATAACATCCATTCTGCTCCTTGGGAAAATGTGAGACTCGCCGCTTTTCCCTCCCAGATATACACAAATGCCCGCCAATATGGAAGTCCACAGTCTACCTAAGGTCCTCTGATTCACTCCCTGGCCATGAACAGCCCCCTCCCCTGCTCTCTGCATGCTCTCTCAAGCCCCCGCCCCCCGCATACAGGGCACACTGTATTTGTGGAGGCAGGAGACGAGCTGCACAGGCTGCACTGCTTTCCTCCGGCTGTCCTGCATCTTCTCTAGCAGCAACAGCAACTGGTAGGGGAGACTCCTCTTCTGCGCCTCGACTTCCCTGGGCACTGTTATCCTGACAAATAAAAACAGTGGTTACAAGGGGTGGGGCAAGAGAAAGAGGAATTCACTGGGTAAAGGGTAATGGAGAAGTTTGGAAATGGCTAACCATGGTGGTTACAACACGATGAAAAGAAAATATGCCATTGTAATGCACGTGTAAAATGCCACGTGCTATTAGATAGAGTTTTGCCAATACAAAGAAATGTATGAAAGCCAGATCCCCCTTCGGCCTTTGGGCAGTTTTAAATCCCCATGCCCAGCTCATCCCCCAGAGGAGCTAAAAGTCAGAATTTCTAGACATGGGGCCCAATTATAAGAATGACTCAGATGATTCTGGTAGACAGTCAAGGTGGAGAACGAATGTGTGAGCGAATTGCTGTGCTGAAACAAATGGATGTCCACATGCAAGAGAATGAAGCTGGACCCCTACCTCACACCCCCAAGTTAATTCAAGTCTAAGACTCAAAACTACAGAACTGAAAAGAGTAAGAAAGGATGAGGGGTGCTGCAAATAGGTTTTGGGTGAAGAGTGACAAAAACGTCAATGAGAGTGCCTACTTGGAAAGAGGGACTTTACCTCTTCCCACCCTACCCAATGATCACAATGAATGGAAGATGGACTGAATCAAGCAGCAAAATGTACAGGCAAGCACAGCCTTTTGGCAAAGATGGCCTTTTGGCAAAGATTCATTGAGTATAAGCAGCTCTTAATTTCCATGCCAATGGAGTGGGAAAAGGAGAATGTGCAAGACCTAGAAGAATGAATGGTAAGAAAGGTGAGCACAAGCGTATGGTATGTGTGTGTGTGTGTGTGTGTGTGTGTGAGAGAGAGAGAGAGAGAGAGAGAGAGAACGAGACCTCACCATTGGCTTATTCTTTAACAGTGACCTTGTCCCAGTTCCTTTTCAACCAACCCCAGTTGTCATCAGTTCTAATTCACAGTGACCCTTTGTGCCAGGAAAGAGCTGTGCTCCATTACATTGCTGATAGTGGTTTTTTTGTTGGTTTGTTTTTGTAAAGTTGTTATCATTTTCGTGAGTCTGCTCAGATAGGGAGGGTAAACCCTCCCCAAACCTGGGTTTCCCATCTTAACTAATCTCAAGATGATTGTGAGGCCTGTCTTCTGAGGTGACTCTGGTGCGTTTGACCCTCCAACACATTAACTTTTTGCATCTCCTAGCTAAAACACTGTCAATCTTGATGGCACCTTACAATCTCGGAAAGGGGGGGGGGGGCTGGCAAAGACTACTAATGCCTGGGTTCCCCCTAGACCAACTGAGAGTGGTCAAATGAGAGAGATATCAAATATCTGAGAGTGGGACCTGCCAAGATACTTGTTTGCCTGCTTGCTTTTTAACTTCTTAGATGGTTCCACTGCATAGTCAGGAACGCAGCACAGACTCTGATCTCTGGCAGTTTTTGAAAGAAGACCTTGACAAGTCCAAGTTACTATGGATAATTTGACATTTGAAAATGTAAATTCATATATGTCTACTAGCCTCAAAAAGAGTCTTACTTCTTCAGTATCTTGGTGAAGTTCACGTTCATTATGAATAGCTGAATCAGGGAGTTGAGGCAGCAAGTCTGTCCGAGGTTATGTAAACCAACCAAGCCTAGAGAGGGGAGAGAAAAAAAGTGCTGCAGGCGGGGCTGACCTAAGAAGCGAGGGAAATTCTCTTCGAGAGTACAGTCAGAGGATAGATTTCCCTCAAAGAACTTATTAACAAATCAGAGCAGTGAGATAAGGTGGGACTCTTTGAAAAGTCAAATAACAATGAAAGATAAGGCAGGAACCTTTGAAACGCTAAATATCAGTCAAGGTCTTAACTGGTCTGTTAGGAAAAGAGAGATCAGAAGACAGTATAGTCTTTAAAAAAGAAAGCATATCATATTCTTAGAGAAAGTGTAAAGGGGGGAAATATGAATTCACCCTATTCAGATTGTTCCCAGTAGAACCAAGTGGAAAGGGGCATCATGGGGGTCAAGAGGTGAGACCAGCTCATCAGGCTGGTGTCCCCTAGCCCACGCCCACCACCAACCAGATGCCATCAAGCCAATCCCATAGTGCGTCAGTTCAGACCTGGGCATCAATGGCTGGCTTGGGGGGGAAAGACATCATCAACCCTTCCTTCCATGGTGCCTCTGGGAGAACTCCCCACCAACCTTTTGGTTAAGCTGCTGCATGCTTAGGTGTCTTCACATAGGGGGAGGACCACTGAAGAAAGCTTTGGGGAAGGCCCAGGCCACTAAATGCACCCCTTGAGACTGGGAGCCAGCAGGAACTCACATCGCTATGAATGTGTGTATGTATATGCACACATATATACATACGTGTATATATATGTGTGTGTGTGTGTGTGTGTGTGTGTGTTGCTTTTTTCTAACTTACTCTCAACCAACCCAAGGGTTCTGGTGGTGCACTGGCTGCTAACCACAAGGTCAGTGGTGAGTAGCCTCCACAGAAGCACGATGATTCTATCTGCTCCTTTCAGGATTGACGGTCTTGGAAACCACGCCACCTCAGTTCTGCTCTATCCTGCAGGGCTGCTGTGAGTCAGAATGAACTCCACAGCAGTGAGGCTGTCCACCAGCCTCCTCCGCCCTGCCTAGCCTCGGGGCCAGTAGAGCTCACGAAGTGGGCCGTTTAAGAGGAGGGTATTCCACCCATCTCAGAGGGACTGATGAGAAGGAGAGTGAGAAGGGGAGCATTCGAGGAAAGCAGGTAGGCACAGCTTTCTGTTTCAGTGTCAGCAGGTGTCCTTGCTTACAAACAGCCTAGTACCCAGGTGCGTCAATAAAGACAGACACGAGTGCTAGGTGCTGCTCGTCTCTCATTCAATCTTCTCAAGAACCCCATGTGCTAGGTGCTATGATTATCATCCCTGTTTTATGGATTCAGACAGGGGGGTAAAAGAGGTTAAGAGCCATGGTCCACAAAGATGGGAGTCCTGGTTGCAAGTGCTGGAAACCGCAAGTTCAACTGTTCAAAACCACCGGCTTCTCCCGAGGAGGATGAGGCTTGCTACCCCCATGATGTGTCTCCGAAACTCATGGCAGCGATTCCTCTCTGCCCTCCAGGGTTGCTCGGAATCAGAATGGACTTGATGGCAGTGAGTTTGGTGAGGTTCAACCACAAAGCGCTGCTGCAGGAGAGCAAAGTCCCCAAGCCAGGGAAACAGGGGAGGCTGCATTACCATGCGGGTTGTCCCGGGCGCTGGGGCGGTCTTTTAGCGGCTCCCTCCTCATCTTCGGGGTGCTGTCCTCTTCCCCCTTCTCAACAGATGCTTCGGGGGATGGCTGTGACGCAGCCAGGATTGACTGGCAGGTTGGTCGCAGAAACGTAAACACTTTGCCCATTAGTGACCAATCCAAATTCCCCCAGGCGGGCTGCCTGGCCCATCTGCAGTACTGCACCACTCAAAGTCAGAAAGAGCTCACCTGGAAACAGACCACAGGGAGGCAAGGTGAGAGAAGAGGGGAACTCCCAGAGAACCCAGTCCTAGGGTGAGGCACACGTTTGAGAAGACTGGCTTAAAAAGCCACTAGAGTCGTCAGTCCTCCCCTTCATCGCACACTCCCCACCCCACCCTTTGATTTTATTTCTCCAATCACAAGCTCAGCACGGGCCGCCATATCCTCACACTGGACTTGTCCTCTTCTTCCCGGATGCTCGGCCCTGATGATTGGTGTGACAGTCACCAAGGGGCCCAGACCAGAAACCGGGGTGTCTCCTTGCTGCCCCCTCTGTGCCCAACAGTCCGCACGAGTGGTCACTCTGAGGTCTGAAGCTTCTCACAGGCATCCTCCACACTGGTCTCCCGCCACACCCTTAACTTCTTGGGGCATTCCTACAGACCTCCAAGACCCACAGCAATCCCATGGCCAGCCATCCAGTCTGCTCTGACTCTTAGCCACCCGACAGCAGATCTTTGCTGGAGCAGACAGCCTCATCTTGCTCCCTCAGAGAGGCGGATGGGTCTGTACCTTGTAAGTAGCAATCCGAACCCTTCCCTGGCGGTGCCACTGTGATGGTCATAAGCCATAAACCAGCCTGTCTGCTTCCGTCAACGCTGACACCAGAGCCTAGAAGGGCTCCGAGGAGTCTTCATAGACTATAAACCCTGGTCTCCTGAGCCCTTGCAGGTGCAAACAGTAGGCAGTAGCTCCTTGAGATGGGGGGGAGAGGTGACATTTTGAGCAATTATATGTTTTCCCCTGTCCCATTTCCTTATTACTTTGGCAACTGCACGTTATCTCCAACTAACATTTTAAGAGCGTGGGAGGGGAGGGGAGAATATAAAAACTTTATGAGCCTTATAAATCCACGAAGCACTCTGGTAAAGTTGGAGTTACTGTGAGAGTATCTCCCAGGGACTGACCCTTTAATAAACTTGGTTATCTGCCTCCAGCTCAGAGTGGTTACCCTCTTGGTCCAGAGCAAGAATTCTACTTTTGGAGGTAACACCACATACCTCCCCCCCAAAACAAAAAAGAAAACCTCCATTCTAAGTAAATTCTAACTCACAGTGGCTTTATAGAAGGGAGTTTCAGAAAGTTCAAAGAAAAATTGCATTATCTTCTCATTCAATTTTCCCATGAATTTTGGAAGCCTCCTTGTACACACACACACACACACACACACACTTATATACAAAAAACAAACCAGTACACCTCTGTGAAATCAACTCCAGAGATCCTGTAGGTAGTACTTGCAGCTTTGGGGTTTGTATAAATAAGTGTTCTGCTGCTGATCATAAAGGCCTTGGCAGCTAATCCCTCAGAAGTTGACAGCCAAGTCTGTTCTTTGTCTGGATGCTCGACCGACACCTATTCACTCTGGGTGACCCTCCTGGGCATTTGAAATACCAGTGATAGTTTCCAGCATCCCAGTTACACACAAGCCACCACAGTGTGACAAATGGACAGAACAATTGGGACTGAGGCTCCTGGTGAGGATGATTGAGGATTGCAGCCTTCAGTATGGATGACAATGCAATGTAAAGAAAACCCAAATTCTCCCAGCCAGACCAACAGGGGTTGAACTCGGCAAGGATTTTGCCATGGCCTGGATCCCTAATCAGTGCTCGCGAAAGCAGCAATCAAGAAATCACATGATGTGCTGCACTGGGTAGATCTTTAAAGTGTTAGGAACAGAGAGGACACTCTTAGAACTCAAACATGCCTGTCCCAAGTCACGGCATTTTTAATCGCTTCTATACGCATGTGAAAGTTGGGCATTGACTACGGAAGACCAAAGAAGACTCAATGCATTTGAATGAGGGCACTGGTGGAGAGTATTGAGAGTACTGGGGCCAAACCTGTCTTGAAACAAGTAGCCAGAATGCTCCCTGGGATCAAGGACGGCAAAGCTTCATTCCACGGACATGGACATATTATTAGGAGCCACCAGAGACACCAGACCCTGGAGAAGGATATCATGCTTGGGAAGATGGAGGGGCCTCGAAAGAGAGAACAATCCTCAGTGAGGATGATGGATACAGTGGCTGTGACCATGGGCTCGAATCCAAGCCTGTGAGGGTGTGTAGACTTGGTGAGTTTCAGTGTGATGTGCTCATGGTCGCTGGGAGTCAGAGCAAAGCTGGTGGTGCCGAAGAGCAATGTGTGTGTGTGTGTGTGTGTGTGTGTGCATGCGTGTGTGCGCATGCACACGCGTGTGCGCATGCACACACACATGAGGATAAGGTTTAAAGTTCATGGAAAAGTGGAATTCATAGATGATGGAATTTCCTCAAGACTTCTTAAAGTTCCAAGCTTCCGAATCCCATTAGCTTTTTGTTTCAGATTTTTTTCAAGCCCTCTCCTATATGTCTAACTAAACAAGGGCATCCTGGTAGTCCCACTGCTGAAGGGATAAACTGCTATCATTGAAAGATTGTCTTTTTGGACCCACCAGCTACTCCAGCTGAAAAAAGTTTTGAATCAGCTAGGACTTTATCACTGTCCTCAAGAGAGATTCTCAGACACATGAAGGGCTTCAAAAAGCTCATAGACAAAGTTAATTAGCTTTTCCTATTTTCCTATCAATGTAGAATTGCCAGGTTAAAGTGTGCAACATTTAAAGTGGTTGACTTATAAAAACAAAACAAAACACAGCTGTCATCAAGTTGACTACAACTCGGGGAGACCCCTGTGTGTGAAAGCAGACTAGCATTCTGCAGTTTCCAATGACTGAGGTTGGGGAAGGAGACTGCCAGGCCATTCTTCCCAGGCGCCTCCGGTGGACACAAGCTACCAACATTTCACACGCAATCCTCAGTGCTTTGTACACGTTTGTACTCTGATGGGGGCCATGGGAGGATATGAGAGGCCATCAGGACTCAGTGATCAAGTGAAATGAGTTGATTGATATTCACCGGGACAGAACTCAAGGGAGAGGTGAGTCAATATGGGGTTTAATTTGGATTGTTTGTTTTTTGAGGAAAGGTGCTTGTTTTGGAAAAGGGGAACTCTTGAAGGAAAGCAGGAGACTTGTGAATGTTCAGTGGTTGAGAAGGAGAGTGCAGGGAAATGTATGCAAAGTGTTAGGAGGTTTGCATAAGTGAGTCTAAACCAAAACTGAAAGAAAATATATGTTCCAGAATTTTGTTCTTCTCAAATGTCATCCGTTTAGGCAACAAAGCCAGCCACTAGTTATCAAGAAAATGCAACTCAAGCCAGCACGAGATAACACTATCCACCCTCTCAACCAGCAACCCCAACTTCTGACTGAACCACAGGCTCCACGCGCAAGACCACGCAGCCACTGAGTCAGTTTCTGGCTCAGCAACTCCTGCGGGCAGGGAAGACCTGCCGCTGTGGGTCTCTGAGACTGTAGTTCACTACAGGGAAAGAGAGGTTCATCTTTCTCCCATGGAGAGCCTGGGGGTTCCTTGGAGGGGGGGGGGTTGGTTTTGTTTTTAAATAAATCATTGTATTGGGCACTCTTACATGTGTTATAACAAACCATACGGTTGTTATCTCAAACGGACATGTGCAATGATTGACATCAATAATTTCTAAACATGATCTTTCTTCTGGAGCTCTTTAATATCAGTTCTTTATTTCCTCCCTCTCCCACCCTGCCACCCCCACAAACCCTTTTATAGTATGTATTATTATTACTTATACATGTACTACACTCGCCTTTCTGTCCCTTCACCTACTGTCCTGGTACTCTTCCTCCCTTTCTTCCCCTATCCTCCTGGATTGCTGTTCCCATTACTGTTCCTGAGGGGAGTTGTCGTTCCTGAATTCAGTATATTGAAGGCTCTCGGCTGTGCCACTGTCTGTACACCAGTCTAGCGGGATGTGCGAGACTGGACTGAGATCGTAATGGTGCAGAGAGGCAAAAGAACTAAAGGAGAGTGTGTGTTTCATTGGTGTTAAACTGCCCCCAGATACATTTTCTCCCCTGTCCAGCCCCTCTGCTGTGGACAGCCAATCTTCCACAGCTGGGCTCTGGGTCTCTGGCTTGATCCCTCCCCATCACCTCAATGAGGTTATTTATTTTTGAGATTCTGGTGTCTGTCCCCGTTGATACCTCATGATCACACATGCAGGTGTGCTTCTTACAGTTTGGCTTTGTGGCTTGCCTGCTGAATGGCCACTTGTTTGGTGTCAAACTTTTGAGATCTCAGACACTGTATCTTTTAGTAGCCAGGCACCGTCTGCTTTCTTCACCATATTTTCTTAAGCATCCAGTTTGTCTTCAGCAATAGAGTCAAGGGCGGTGGACATTGCCCAATGCCACATTGTTACAACAAAGTGTTTGTTCTAACTTTGTTAGGATTGAGGGGAGACTTAAGTAGAGGTCTAGAGTCCATCCTCTGCCTCAATGGATTGTCATAGAAATATATGTACATTGGCCAATAGCCCTATTGTTATGCATTGATATATTTACATATGTACACCTCTATATTTATTCCTCCATAAAGTTTTGTTTCCTAGTTCTTTCTTCTATTTCCTTTTACCTTCCTCCTGTCCCTCCATCATGTTCACCCCTCCTTTGCCTCTGAGTGATTCCTCCAGCTTGATCACAGCTGCTCCATCGACCAGGAATCCTACTCCAACCTGGGCATGGAGTTTAGATTTCCTAGTTGTTCCCCTGTCTTATTTACTCACCACTCCCTTCCCCTGACTACTCCTCCTCTAGGAGCCCCACCTCCACCCCGGCCAGAACTGTCAGTCCCCTTGCTTTTCCCTGGGTTTCATCTCATGCCCATCTTACATAGACAGACAAAACAGAACCAATGAAGATAAAACAGAGGCTGGTGGTGTTTCAAACCACTGCCCAACTTGTATGCAATCACTACACCACCAGGGCTTCCAACCCAGGGCTAGAGGTGCAGTAAAGGGGATGTTTACACGAAGGGAAGAATAAGGAGCCTGTGCGTGCTGACTGAAAGACTGGTGGTTTTGAGGCAGCCTACTTACATAAAGAATCACAGCCTTGAAAACTTTATGGAACAATTCACTTTTGCCATTTAAAACCTCTATGACTTGGAATCCCATCAAATACACACAAAAACCAAGGAAGGCTATGAAATTGTACAATGGTACAATGGTACAATTGCCTAGGAAAACAATTTGGCATCATCTCATAAAGTTGAATGCTTGCAGGGGCTGAGCCCCGGTGGCGTAGTGGTTGTGCACGGGACTGCGGCCCACTGGGACGGAGGTTCAATTCCAGCAGTGGGGCTGGGCCTCCTACTCCCACCACCGGAGAGCAGTGATGCTCAAAAAAAAAAAAAAGTTGAATGCTTGCTTAACCTCAACCCAAAATTTCCAAAAGGAAATTCTTGCATACATGGCCCGGGAGATCTTTACAACAGTACCATTTATAATAGCAAAACATGAAAACAGTCTCATTGTTCAATATAATCGACAGAAGAATTGGGTACATAAACGGTATTCACCCAGTGGAGTCGTAGTTATCAGTGAATATAGATGAATGATAATCACGTATCATAACATGGAGAATTAATAAAACTTTTGAGCCAACAAACCAATTCCCAGAAGACAACATATCTATCATATGGCACTTTTCAAATTAACTTTAGCTCAAGGAAAATGACACATTATGTTGCTTAGGCATTCAAATGCAAACCCATGTATGTGATAAAACTCTAAAATAGATTATGAAAATCACATTTAGGCAATTACCTGTGAGGGGGGAGAAGGGGAATGAGAACATTTATCATTGCTCACGATGTTCCAGTTTGATAAGGGATTCACAGTGATTTGTGTTATTACTTAACTAATTTATTATTAGCAAGGTAGACACAAACCTGAAGGTCTGAGGAAAACGGGGTGTAGTCCAGCATAGCCTTGAAGGAATTTTTCTCTTCACAATTTAAGCAGACTTAGTAAAGTGGATGACAATCTGAATTACCAATCTCTTTGGGCCCCAGATTTCTTCCCCAAGCTCAGTTTCAGTGGCCTGTTCTGGGGAGTCCTTAAAGGCAGAAACTTAATCACTAAGATGGGCTGTAATGCCGTCAATGGAGAAAATAAGCAGAAGCCAAACCAAGTCCCTGGGCGCTTGATGTGTGTAGGCACTACCCCCTAGTGGAGAGTCAAGGAAAGTCAAATGTGTAAGAACTGGCATGTTTTAACTTCTTTCATTTCAGACAGTCTTCTGTGAATCTTACAAGAAAATCCCTATTTGGAAACTCTTTACATCTCGTGAAGATGAATGAGGAGTAGTGTACCAAGAAAATTGAAATGAACACACATTAAATGACAAGTAATAAAAGATATCATCTGAGACCCCTGAAAAATGTCAATGTTACAAACTCAAATGATCGTGAGGAGGAAGACCACCATCAGAAGAGACTCTGAAACTTTCTCTTAATCCTAGGGAAGAAATGGTAAAAATAATAAAGTCACAGTGCTGAACAGCATTTCAAAAGGGCAGCTCAAGAAAGTGAAGTAAAATATGGAATCTGCAAAGGCCTAGAGTTAGACGACCAAAAGGACCACTCAGTGTATCTTAAACTGAACAAACTCAGGAAAAAACTCAAGCCTTGAGTTGCAACCTTGAAGGATTCCATAGGCAAACTATCGAACGATGCATGGAGCACCAAAAGAAGATGAAAGAAATACTGTCACTGTACCCAAAAGACCTAGTTGACAGCAATCTCAAGAGGTAGCATATGATCAAGAACTAGTGGTTCTGAAGGATGAAGTCCCAACTGCACTGAAAGCACTCGCTACAGAGCTAAGCTCAGATGGAATACCAACTGAAATGTTTCCATAAGCTGATAAAGTACTGGAGGCACGCACCTGTCTATGCCAGGAAATCCGAAAGAGAGCTCCTTGGACAACTGGCTAGAGGAGATCCGTATTTTGTATCCATGCCAAAGAAAGGTTCCCCAAAAGAATGCTCAAGGCTGGAAGAGAGAAAAGAATGCTCAAGTTAGGGAACAAAATCACTAAAGTCACATGTAAGCAAAATGTTGCCGAGGGTCATCCAAGAATGGCTGCAGCGGGCCCTTGACAGGGAGCTTCCAGAGGCTCAAGCGGGACCCAGGAGAGGGTGTAGAGTCAGACGTATCACTGCTGACATCAGATGAATCCTGGCTGAAAGCAAAGAATACCAGAAAGGTGTTAGCTTGTGTTTCATTTACTCTGCAAAGTCATTCCATTGTGTGGATCATAACAAACTATGGATAGTCCTAGGAAGAATGGGGATTCTAGAACACTTTGTTGAGCTCATGAAGAACATGTACACGGACCAAGAGGCAGTTGTGTGACTAGACCAAAGGAATATGGTTTAAAATCAAGAAAGGTGTACATCAGGGTCAGATCCTTTCCCTAAACTTATTGAATCTGTATGCTGAGCAAATCATCAGAAAAATGTGGATTCTATGAAGAAAGAATGTGGAATCAAGATTGGGGAAAGGTTTATCAACAAATTATGATACATAGATGACACACTCTTACTTGTTGAGAGTGAGGAGTTGAAGCCCTTGCTGATGAAGATCAAGATTGCAGCCCTCAGTGTGGATTACAACTCAATGTAAAGAAAACAAAATCCGGGCTGAGCCCCGGTGGCATAGTGGTTGTGCGCGGGACTGCGGCCCACTGGGATGGAGGTTCAATTCCGGCTCCCAGGAGCAAAGGCTGGGCCTCCTACTCCCACCACCAGGGCAGTGATGCCTTAAAAAAAAAAAAATTAAAAAAAAAAAAGAAAGAAAACAAAATCCTCACAACTGGACAAGTAGGTAACATTATGATCAGTGGGGAAAAGACTGAAGTTATCAGGGATTTGATCTTGCTTGGGTCCATAGTCAATGCTCACAGAAGCTGCGTCAAGAGATCGACCAATGCCTTGCAGTGGGCAGATCTGCTGCACAAGGCCTCTTGAGAGTGTTGAAAAGCAAGAATGTTACTTTGACCACTAAGGTGGCTCTAGTATTAAGCCATGATATTTCCACTCACCTTATATGCATGTGAAAGTTATGACAGCAGACTCGAGTGAACTACTTCCGAGTACCACATTTACATTTTCCCATTACTTGAAAGAGTTACTTGGTTCCTCCCGTTCATTTTAAAGAGGGATTTTTTATATTGTTGTCAACTGCTGCAAAATGAAAGCATCCCGTTTTAAAAAAAAAAAAATCGCCTCCTCTCCTGAAAGCATAAAGTGCAACACGAAAGCAGAGAAGGACAGTGTTTACACCCATGAATTGCCAGAGTGCTCGTCCCCGGAGGGGCTGGCGGCTTCACACTGCTCAGCCACTGCACCGTCCACACTCGGTTTCTTCCCTCAGCACTCTTTCATTTTCCAGATTTCCTGTGTTTAATGGGTAATTTGAAATAAGCAGTCATTCCCTTAGGGGAATAGATTTCATAGGGATTAAGGAACCTTTTGATAGCAAGAGAATTCCTATTTTAAGACGCCCCCCGCCCAAGAAAATGAATGAATTCGAAATAATAAAACATGTTAGAGAGAAAAACAGTTTTTAATTATTTTGTAAACGGTGGAGGCAGAGAACACATCTGAGGTTGAGAAGCGGGGAACAGTAGGTGTTCTATGTGAGAGCGCTCTGAAAATCTGTGAACATTTTGAATTAAAAGACAATGGAATGTCCCCAGGAACCTTTTGAAACCCACTCATACCATGTTCAATGAACAAATGACACATCATCTCTTCATTTTCCCCCCCCAGTAAAATTTTTATTTTCAGTGGTTATGGATAGTCTTGCCTCTGACAAGCCGGAGGAGTTGAACTAAGTTGAAAGAGGCCCAGTGGCAGCAGCAAGCTGTTTCAGCAGCCAGGACTAGCCTGCTGTGGATGAGCTGGGCCAGAGCAGTCACAGTCCTGCCCTCTGACAAGGCCTGACTACGAAAATACTTTGTTTAGCAAAATGTGGCAGAAACCCCAGTGGAGTGTATCATTTAGGCAGGCTGGCCAGCCAGGTCGAAAATAAGAACAGAAAAACACAGTCATATTCCAGGCTGATCACAGAACGGAGACAGGTTGGGGACTGTCATGACGTCACCAGGGTGTCAGGCAAAATCTTTTTACGTGGAATTGCACCATCACTGGGTGCGTAATGACTAACCAGGAGGATATCTCCCCCACCCCACCCCCTCAAGATAAGTGTAAAGTGTGCTTACCAGAAATAGTTCCTTGCCTGAGCCTGCAGGGCAGGAAAGTGAAACTGAAGGTCCCTAAGAGGGTAGGGAAGGGAGGAGAGGGTGGAGGAGACAAACTAAGCAGGTAGCAAGGATGGCCCACCAGGGATGGCGGGCACATCTCCAAATCCAGCCTCTAGGTCAAAAAATGTGGCCCCCAAATCCTGAAAGGGCTGGCTTCCACCTTCCTGAAGCTTGTACCCTTTAAACTAGGAACTAGGGGGAGAGGTGAACATGGAAGGACCACCCATCCGCGTGGCTACAGAAACACTCTTCAGAAGCGCTGCAAAGGAGCAAGGAAATATGAGGTGGTCCCAGTCTCTACCTGGGCTCTTTTCCCCACCATGAAACTCCCCTCGGAGAAACCGGCTCCCACTTTAAATGTCATCAGAGGAACACAACACACTGGAAGCATGATTTAGGCCACCGACCTGTTGTCTCGCCCAGCCCGTCTTGCAAGACAACAGTCTCCGACCGCATTCATCATCGTGAGAAACGGTAAGGGACAGGACACACAGATGAAGCCCAAATTAAAAGGACACCCTTTTCCACCATTTTAGCATTGCCTCTGACCATTTCCATACATTATGTCCTTCTCACTAGTTTGGATGAAACATTCTCTGTGGAGAAAGTTTAATCTCTGGAAACCACAATCTTGGATTTATTTCATATTTCCTGTTATCCCTATCAAGTGATAACATTGCCCAGTCGGGCAATGGTTAATTATTGATTACTAACTAAAAAGGTTGGCTATTTGAACTCACCAAATGCTCACCTGGACCAAGATGGGCGGTCTGCTTCCAGAAAGACTTGGCCCTTCCAGGACAGTTCTGCTCTGTCCTGCAACGCTGCTCTGAGCCAATTCTTGGGCAGTGGGTTTGGGGATATTACCATTATTCTTTGATAGCACAATGGTGACGAGGTAGACTGTGATCTGCATGGCCAGCGGTTGGAAACCAGCAGCAGCTCCACGGGAGAAAGACTGGGTTTCCTACTTCCAGATCTTTCCCAGTTACCATTGTGGAAACCCCCAGGGGGTCGCTATTTGTCCAGGGCAGTGAAAGAGCTGAAAGGTCATCTTCCATTGGCTCTATCGGTCCATGTCGAGATGCTTCAGAGCGATTAGAAAACAGGTATCATCCAAGGGGTTTTCAGCCATTAAAAATCAGCCCAGGTCAGGTTGGAGAATGAGACGAGGACGAGATGCTGCAGGGACTGAAGTCCAAGGAGGGATTTCTGATCTTGTGATCATCCATGGGTGATCACGGGTTTCTGGGCAGGGACCGCACCCCATCAGAAAAGTCCCCAGTGGCTCTAGAATTTAGAAATTGGAATGCCCTATTGACAGAGGCGTTTAAGAATTCTCTCTCAAACTAAGATCACAGTGGTCAGACAAAAGTTGAAGAACAGTTTGGTAACCTGGAAAATGAATATTATTTGTGTCTCTGTGGTTATTGGACCTGCTTAGAGAAGGGAAAAGCTCACTCCTCCCCTGCTAGGAAGTTTCCTGGCTAGGAGTGGTTCTCAAAATCCTTCCATGGTATGTCAGGGGACCAACACACACAAACAATTTTACGGCCATCAATTTGATGCCGACTCCTAGGCACCCTAGAGGAAAACCCGCAACACGAAGACGTTTGGCGGACATGGACATCCTTGTATGTCTTCTGAGGAGCAGCTGGCAGTTCCAAACTGCTGACCTTGGATCAGCAGTCCAAGAATGAAGAAAACATCCTAAAACTGACTGTGATGATGATTGTGCAATTCCTCTAGCTGTGCCTGAACCATTAAATTATGATGTGTGGATCATATACCAATAAAAATCCTAAGCAAATAAATAAATTAAATTAAATAAAAAGCAAATAAAGACAGACATGTGTGCTGGCCAGTGTACTACAGTGTATGTGTCCACTACAATTTTTTAAAATGCATTTTTAAAAACTTCCATGAAAAGGGAGATTCTGGGGTGGAGCCAATATTTCCCTTCAGGGACCTTTGTCGCTGCTGGTTCTGACTCAGAGTGACCAACAAACAACACAAGGAAACTGGTGGGTCCGACACCATCCATACAGCTGTCCTTGTGTCTGCACCCAATCATGGTTGAGGTGTCCCCAAGGAAGCCTTGCTCACCAGTTTTACCCCAACAGACTCTGTCCTGCAGTGACTAGAAAATTAGGCAGGAAGAGGGATGGACAAAAATTCACCCCAGAGCTACCAGAAATCATGAAGAATGGGAGCAAATGCAGGGGGGTGGTTACTGGTGTAAACCTCTGCCTCCCTCTGTACAATATACTGAAAAGAAACCCCCACGTGGATTTTTAAAAATGTTTTAAAATGGTTGCCTCATTTTCCAGCCCCATCTCCAAGCACAGCAACCTCCACATTTAGGGGTGCAAAGTGAACCTTCTGTTCTATTTCCCCAGGACTTTGAGCATCGTCGAATAGAGGCTTACCTTTGTTTTTAGGGCTACGTTTAGCCCTGCTTCCAAAAACGGGGGTGGTGGGGGTGGTGGAGGAAGGATAGAATTAAAACTAAATTATTCTAAGAGACATAATTTCACTGAATCCAATTTTTCAATATGCATGCCATTGAAGTCAGTAATTCCACTTCTAGATATTTCCCACAAATAGGCCATGTATTTGTTTTGATTTTGTTTGTTTTTAAGTCATTTTATTGGGGGCTCATTCAACTCTTATCACAATCTGTACATGCATCCATTGTGTCAAGCACATTTGTACATTTGTTGCCATCATCATTCTTAAAACATTTGCTTTCTGCTTGAGCCCTTGGTATCAGCTTCTCCATTTTGTCCCTCCCTTCCCCGCCCCCACTCTCTCAGGAGCCCTTGATAATTTATACATTCGTATTTTTCCATGTCTTACACTGACCGATGTTTTCCTTCACCCACTTGTTTGATGTCCATCCCCCAGGTAGGGGGGTATAAGTAGATCATTGTGATCAGTTTCCCCTTTCTCTCTCCCCCCCCCCTCCCACCTTATCCCCCATGTACATGCTCTGGTCTGGCCGGATTTGTAAGGTAGAATTGAGCTCATGATAATGCAGGGGAGAAGCGTTAACAAATTAGAGGAAAGTTGTGTTTCATCAATGCTACACTGCATCTTGGCTGACTCGTCTCCTTCCCAAGGCCATATATTTGTATGGACGTGCACAGAACAGAGGAGCCCTGCTGGTGCTGGGAGTTAAGCACTGAGCAACTAAAAGGTCAACAACTGAAAGGTCAGCAGTTCAAAGCCACTAACCACCCATGGAAGTAAATGAGGCCGCTTGCTCCTTTACGCAGTTCTATTCTGCCCTCTAGATTCATTTTTAAGCCAGAATAGACGCCAGGGCATCTGGGTTTTGTTTGATCCATAAAATGATGTTGACTGGGGCTGAGCCCCGGTGGCGTCGTGGTTGTGCGCGGGACTGCGACCCACTGGGACGGAGGTTCAATTCCAGCAGTGGGGCTGGGCCTCCTACTCCCACCACCGGAGAGCAGTGATGCCAAAAAACAAAAAACAAACAAACAAACAAAAAGATGTTGACTGCTGCAGCATTCAAAACCATGAAAACTGGAAACAACCACCATGTCCACACACTGTCTAAACCAGTGGTTCTCAACTTTCTTCATGCCCCAGCCATTTAATGCAGTTCCTCATGTGGCGGTGACCTCCCCAACCATAGAATTATCATTGCTACTTCATCACTGTCATTTTGCTACTCTTAGGAATCGGGCGACCCCTGTGAAAGGGTCGTTCAACCCAAAGGAGTGCAATCCATACATTGAGAACCACTGCACAGATCACTAAGACGATTGCCATATTACCCATCTTTTTTTAAAAAACGAGGTTGGCCTCTTTATACATCATGCCATGAAAAGATGCCCATCACTGCCAAATGGCAAAAGCAGGTTACAAAGCAGTATTTCAACACGCCCCCCGCTACCGTTTTCAAAGACAAACCATACTGAGTTGAAGCTTGAAGGCTTCCTTTCTAGTTTATTCTTCTGTTTGCATTGTTTTTAACAAGACTACCCTTGCGTGCTTTTTTTTTTTTAAACCTGACACAAAAGCATGCAAAAAAAAAAGACCACATCAATCTGTCCATCTGGGGGTGGGCGTGGGGGTGAAATACATGGGTTCATGCGCCCACGTGCTGAAGAGAGAGTCCATGAGGACCACAGAGCCCAGAGGGAGCCCTGAGTTTGTCCGAAGCCAGAGCTAGCACCCGAACCCAAAGCCCAATGGGATGTCTTTTCTGGGGAGAAAGCTGGCCAAAGGGCCATCACACTTGCCTCAAGTGCCGCGACTCAAGCCTGCTCTGCTGCGCTGGACACCTGGACCGCGGAGAAGCCGCCGGGGGGCTGCGCGCTCCTGGACGGGCTCGGGCCGGAGGAGTCCGCGCGAGCGGGGCGCAGAGCGCGGAGCTCAGCCAAGAGCCGCCAGGACGCGTCCGCGCCGCCTGCTGCCGCCGGAGCTCTGGGTCCGCCTTCTGCCCACGCGAGAGGCCTCCCAGCTGCCTCCGCCCCTGGCCGCCGCTCCCTGGCTTTCGTTTCCCACCAAAAGGAAAGTGAAACTCAGCGGGAGGCTGGGAGGAGTGGATGCTGCGGTGGGGGGGAGGCCGGCGCCTGCAGAGCACCTGGGGGAAGCGGTGAGAGCCGCCGCCCAGGGGGGCAGAGTCTGTGCATGCCTCATCTTTGGGTCCTGCAAGATGTTCGCAGGTCGGACGCTTCTTACCACCGGTTGGCATTTACTAGAATAAACAGCAGCATATTTGTTTTCCACACGCTAATGCCCTAAAGAGGGTAGCAGAGAACCGATGGCTGGTAGTTTTAATCACCAAAGTTCATCTTCCCCTAGCATGAAGTCCATATCCTGGTCGTTCTGCCCTGCAGAGCCAGTGTGCGGAGAGAAAGCCCGTAGAGTGCTTTAAGTAGATGTGGAATTGGAAATTGGAGATAGTGTTGGGGCTCCCTGATTTTCAATAGATAGAGAACGAGAGAAAAGTAAATAACCAAAGGGACAGGTGGGTGGTTTAGAATGAGGAGGTATCACATTTAAACCTAACATTTACTGTTAGCAGTAATAGGTCAAGCTTGATACTAAACTCGAAACCTAACTTAATGCAGACAACAACCTCTTTCTAGCCCAAATGTTTAGGACCAACTCAACACTCACTGCCATCGCTTAATTCTGCCGACTCCTTGTAGGGCAGAGGGAAGTGCCCCTGCGAGTTTCTGAGGCTTTGTGAGAGGCGAAAGCCTCCATCTTTCTCTAGTATAGTGTG
This sequence comes from Nesogale talazaci, assembly GCA_004026705.1. Lineage (NCBI taxonomy): Eukaryota > Metazoa > Chordata > Mammalia > Afrosoricida > Tenrecidae > Nesogale > Nesogale talazaci. The sequence goes on from PVJH01025179.1 coordinate 28,587, forward strand.
CTGGTGATTTTGAACTGCTGACCAAGCCGTTAGCAGCCCAATGAGGAACTCACTATGCCACCAAGAGGTTAAATAACTTAGCCAACTTCGTGCAAGACTATAAATGATAGAGCTAAAATTCCAAAGCCTCTACCTCTAGCCTTAACTTCAGTGCTCAGCAGAAGAGATCGGTGTCCTCAGAGGCCCTACCAGCCAGGCCTGCAAATAAATGGAAGGTTAACAAATCTGTGACATGCACCATGAGATGGTTGTGGGGGTAGCAGGGCTCTGTTTCCCAGGGGTTAAGTTGTCCAGGGAAGTAGAGGGACATTTACTCACAAATGCTCTTCTTTCTCATATTCATCCTCTGTGTTAGTCCGGGTAGATTAGAGAAACAAATTCATAAACATATGTGAATAAGAAAGAGGTTTATATACAAGAGGAATAAAACATTGAGAAAACATTCCAACCCAGTTCAGTCCAAGTCCACAACTGATATTAGCCCATATGTCTGATACCATTCTATATAGTCTTTTTCAGATTCATGACACATACAATGACACCAGGACAATCACAGGCCAGTGGGTGCAGAGTCTTGTGTATCCAGTTATGGTAGAAGCATCTCGGCACTGGCGGGGCCTCTCTGCAGTTTCTCTCACATCTCAGCACTGGTGGGAGGGAGGCTCTATGTGGCTTTTCTGGCTTCAGAAGTTTGGTTCCATCAGGGTAAGCCCATGTACCTTCTTCTCCAGGATGTCTCACAGAAAGTCAGCCATGCGTCTTGTCAGTCGAGCATCTCCAAGGGACTGAGTACTGATTCTCTCACTTCCAAGGGGAAAATACAGCTGGAATTCCCATAATTCTCATGAGAAAGCCACGCCCACACAGAGGTCTCATTGGCTGTCTCCAGATTGACAGGCTAGACTCCACCCCTACACTCTTCATCCTCACATTGACACCAGATTAGGTGGCTGCCACATCCACTAGAAAACAAACCAATAAAAAACAATCAACAAACTCACCACTACCAAGTTCATTCGTATTCAGAATGAACCTATAGAACAGAACGAAATGGCCCCTTTGGATTTCTGACACTGAAACTATTTATGGGAGTACAAAGCCTCAACATTCTCTCCTTGGGTGCGGCTGGTGATTTTGAACTCCTGACCTTGAGATTAGCAATCCAACGTGGGAGGGTGAGAAGACAAGAACTTTCCTCCAGAGACAACACAGAACGAAATCCTTCCCGTAAAGCCGGCAACCTGAATTCAGCCTCTCAACTTTCCCACCATTAAGAAACTGAATCCTAGTTGTTAAAGCCACTCACTAATGGGGCTCCCGTGATAACAGCACTAGATCACTAAGACAGAATTTGGAATTGAAAGGATTGGCAGCAAAGCTTGTGGGGGAGGTGTTCTAATAAAGACCTACAATGTGGAAGTGCTGGGGTTTTGTTGTTGTTTCTTAAGGTATGTCATACATAGTAAAGCCATAGAATTCCTTGAGTCAACTCTCTGTGGAATTATGGCCATCAAAGGCCAATTTTGGTGAGGACCCAGAAAGCCACTATAGTCTGAGAGAGTGCATATCACACTGGCAACAGAAGGTCGCTAGAAATGTGCATGCTAAATGTACTTCTGGTGAGGCTATGCACATGTGATTGGACAGTGGGGGGGTGGGTGTTACGCAGAGTCAAAGAACTTGTCTGAATGATGTTAGAATGTTTGGTGGAAGATAGAGATAAGTGACATACTTTGGCTATTTAGCTGAGGAGATTTCTAAGAAAGCTCTTAAAGGAGGACCAGTGGTTTCTCCTTGCCAGTTACATGAAACTTCAACATAAAAGGGACAAACTTGAAGAAGAACCGTGCCAAATAAAAACAAAGCTTTAAAAGCCAGGTAATACTGTGGTACAGACTAAAGGCCTGAGTCTTGGAATTTGTATCAAGGATGTGCCTACATAGTCTTTTGTTTGGTTAAGAGATTAAGCCTATGCCAGGAGATGCCCAACCCCCACAGCAGAAAAAGAAGAAAAGGAGAGAACTTTCTTGGAATTATACAGACAGGCAACAAGTGCCAAGAGCTACTTCTGTCCTCCAAGAGAAGGAAAGGACCACCCCGAGCAGCAGCACAGGTGGCAGCAGAACTATTAAAAGGAACACGAGAAGCAGGGTGGCCTGGATTTCAAAGGATGGAGTCATGATGGCCCCCTAAGTCTAAAGGAGTCAGTGCTTCACCAGCTCACACCTTCAGCCTGCCATTCCCCGCTGACAGGAGGAGGGAGCCTCTGCCCCAAGGTGAGGAAGCAGGCCTTCTAAGAAGTACCTTAGGGGACAGGAGGACAAAGCCTGCCCTCCGCGGGGTGGACTTGTGACTCAGAACTGCCCAGAGAGTGAGTGAGGCTGCTCGGAGCCAAGGACATTCTGTCATGCCAGTAGACCTGGAGGACAGGGCCAACACCCAGAGCTGAGAGTGCTCCACCCAGATTTCTGGGTGACATACGCCTCGATGGCATCAGGAGTTGCAGGGCCTGTGCCCAGGTGGTCTCTGGGAAGAAAGGGTTATTTTTCAGCCTGGAGAACTACCAGCATCTGTTCCCCTGGGTTTGAGACTCACCTGGTGCTCATCCTCTCTTCTTTGCCTCCAGGTTCTCCCATTTGTGCTTTGTTCCACATTTGTGTTTTGGAAGCACATTTGTGTTTGGATGTTGTCGTCCAAACCTTACAAGGTCACAGATGAAGAGGCGTTTTGCCACAGACCCAACCAACACCTCATGTCTCATGCATATGTGGTTTAGTTGAGTCAGAAGAGAAGAGTTGGGGTTAGGGCTTTTGAAACAATGTGAAGATGTCCATGTCTTTTGCATATGGAAAGACATGCATTTGGGGGTGGGGAGGGACAGACAAAAAAAAAACCCACCAAGAACATGCAGATGTCTGTGCCTGCGGTTATCTTAGTTATGTTAATGAAACAGAATTCATGGAGGTTATGTCTTGACTTCAGCTCTTTCAAGCTATAAAAGAGATTAAACAAGAAAGAGAAGCAAAGATGGGAGAAGGGAGGTGCTAAACCACATGACTATTGCTTAGGGTCAGAAGCCCAGAAGAGAAAGGAAGCTACTTCCAGATTCAACCGAGGGAAAGGGAGCCTTCCCCTGGGGCCGACCACCTGAGTAACTCTTAGCTTCCTAAGCTGATTGGAAATAAAATTCTGTTTGTTAAAGTCACACACCTGGGAATTCTTGCTACAGCATGGGCAGATAATTAAGAAAACCCTCAATACATTTGCTGCGTGATCATTACCATCTTCACTTTAACTTATTTGTGTCGTTTTCAACCTTGGAATTCTGGAATGCGTGGGATGAGGAGATGTTGTGCTT